>JASAMX010018870.1:0-100009 GCA_030248175.1 Microlaimidae sp. YZB2_3 | reverse complement strand
TAAATTGCGTATAGAACAGTGATGTTCCTACTTTCCAATATCATGCTCCGGTGCCATTTGAAGCAGAGGGAGCTCCGGAGTTCTGCCCATTAAATGAGTGATTTTAAAGCTTATTTAAGCTTTAAATAGATTTAAAGTTACTCTAATTGCATTTTTAAGTCTATTTCTAGCGTATTAAATAAATTTTGAAAAAAAATAATTTGAAAACAAATTTTGACAAAATAATATACGGCATCACTCTTTAATTATTAATGAAATTAGTGCAAAAATTGGACGAAGCTTCAGAGCTCCAGGGGTTTTTCCGTAGCTCCTAAAAGCAGAGTTTCCAGAGCTCGGAGCTCCGGGGCACATCACCACTATAGGCACCTTGCACTGGAACTCGGTTTATACATGAAGTATGCAATATACATAAGCGTCACCATAATGGATAATTACCGTATCTTCGACTTATCTTTCGTAGTATGCAGATCAACCGATCGAAATTTCGCGCGCTTTCTATCGGTTGATCTGCATACTACGAAAGATAAGTAGGAGATACAATAATTATCCATTATGGTGACGCTTATGTATATTGCATACTTCGTGTATAAACAGAGTTCCAGTGCGAGGTCCCTATAGAATAACTTAAAATATAATACCTCATTTAAAGGTGTGGTCAAACTTTTTGTCTTCGATTTTGATTATTTTTTGTAAAAATTTTACCCTTGCCCTAAAAACCACACAAATTTTTTTCATCAAAATATCGCCAGTGGTTTAGGAGATATGATAACCTCCAAAAATAGCATTTTTCGACAATTTTGTATTTGAAAGATTGCTCAATGGGTATTAAAATTTAAACTACAAAATAGGCACTCAAAAAAGCGGCTATTTTCTACTTTAATCTAATACCTTTATCGTTAAGATTGGTGCAGTATTTGTTGAGATATTGCGTTTCCTGTACAAAAAACCAGCGATTTTTTCGAAAAAAATGAAGGGTAGGCAAAATGGTAGGCAAACTTCATCAAATCACTGCTGTCGTTTGGTGTTTTTAACGAAAAAATCGCGTGGTTTTTGAACGGGAAACGCAATATCTCCACAAATACTGTACCAATTTTTACGATCAAGGTATCAAATTTAAGTGAAAGTAGCCGCTTTCTGTGATTGCATATTTTGTAATTTAAATTTTAACACCTATTGAGCAATTTTTTAATTACTAAATGGTTGAAAAACCCCATTTTTGGTGGGTCATAAGCATATCTCCTGAAACACTTGAGATATTGTTTTGATGAAAAAATTTTTGTGAGCTATTGGGGACAGGGTTAATGTTTTCACAAAAAATAATCAATATCGAAGACAAAAAGTTTAACTTGGTACCGCACCATTAAGGGGCGGAGCTCCTAAGCTCCGTCCGCTTAAAATATCCACAGTATGATATTAAAAGCTGAAGACATTAGTTTATATTAGGGGTGTTTTGGAGCGGGGCATAGCTCCGCTTTTAGGAGCTTCGGAGCAACCTCCGGAGCTCCGGAGTTCTCTGTCGAATTTCTTAACTAATTAAAGGAATATTTAAACAGTAATGTCATAGATGATTTTTATTTTTTGGTAAACTAAAATTTTTTAAACTTATTAAACAAAAAATAGTCTTAAAATAGAGATACAAGCCTAAAATACCTCATTATACCACAAATAATTTTCGTTTTAAATGCAACAATTTTCTTAAATGTCAAAAATAAAGTGTAATTTTCATAAAAAAATATATAAAAATAACGAAATATATACGTATTAAGAATAATTTCATAATTGGTATTTTATGCTTTTTCTCTATGCTTATGTCTTTTCTCTATTTTATGCTTTTGCTTTAAAATAATAATCAAAATAAGTAATTGAAGATTTTTCCAAATTTTTCATACTAAACATTAAGCATCTGATTAGTGAAGCGTCTGTCTTAATATTGAAACTAAATTTCCATAAAACCTATGTTACTGCGAAATTATGGTTAAATAATATGATTTGAAGTTCCAAGTTTTAAAGTTTTTCAAAAAGACGGTAAATTAGGCTTATGAATGGTGGCGTTAGCATTTGTATTGGTTGTTTTTGTTTTTCTTGTGTGCATTTGTAAATAATGGTTTAAGTTCTTTCACGGCGAGGGCCAAAACCTATCCCAAAATGACAGGAGCGTGGCTTTGATTTTTCACTCAGAAAGTTTATGTTTCATTTTTAGTAAATAGTTTTAGTCCGCATCAACTGGTTCGGGTTATTCCTAACCCATTAAGGTGTGGAATAAACCGAGCCCACCATGTGTTGTAGGAGCTCTGACTGTTTTTACGGTGCGTAGGACGGGAGAACCCGGGATATCTACCCACCGGCTGAATTCATTTATGGCTAAATAAAGTTAATATTTGCCGTTTTTTTGGGTTTTTTTTAACCCAGAAAGTTAATATTTCTAGCACATAGTTTTAGTTCGCGTCTACTGGCTCGGTTTATTCCCAACCCATTAAGGTTTAGAATAAATCGAGCCCACCATATTATTTAAGGGGCTTTGGCGAATTTGGAGTACGTAAGAAAAATCAGTATAAATAAATATTTAGCTATGTATAAATACAAAATTACTTTGCATACAATCTGTTTTAAACTATGAGGTGGAAACATAAAGTGCCCAAGCTCCAGCTAACTAAGCTAAATCTATATTACAATAATATGAAACATTAATGTTCTCAGTATGCTGAAATTCCCCTAAATTTGGATCACAGTTTAAATTAGCTAATCAGTAAAATCCCTGTTTTATTACGTAATTTATTACATAAACTTATTATAATTAAATGATTTGCATCATGTAACGTTCTGCGTTCATTTTTCCCCCACTGCGAGATATTAGAGGTTCATTCAATGATTCAGAATAACTAACAGTCATTTCGCTCTCTCTTATATAGCATATTATTGCATACACACATGCAGAGTATCGCCCCACTTAGGCTAAACGCCAAAGGAGATCTCCTCTAGGGAACGTAAGTGGAAATAACCTCATTTTCATAGTTTAATAATTTTGTTTTAGTTGAATAGATAAACAATTTTTGTTGCTAATTGTCCCTTTTAGGCCAGGAAGCTTTTGTACTGTTTTGCTTAAGTTTCAAAATTTGTAAACAAAAAACTGGGGGCAAAACTGGGGGCAAAACTGGGGGGAAACATCCAACACCCCCAAAAAACGCTATACCAAAATTTTTCGAGAGAAGAATTTTCGGTATACCCCCTTCCCCAATTGGAGAAGGGGGTATATCCCCAAAATCCGGTAGGTTACCCACATAATGTGTGACTGTGTCGTCTCGTCAGTCACTTGTCACTCCTGCGTAAACTAGAGTAAAATATTGGCCTCTTCATAAACAACCAAAAGTAAATAATCACGAATAAATTTGAATATTTGTTCAGAAAAAACTGTTAATAGCTTACGATCTCCTCGAAAATCAATAAATATTTTAAATCCAATAAATAGTTTTAGAAACGCTTGATGCTGTTGTATCATCCGTTCTAATTAGTTCATGAAGCTTCGAGGCAAGAGTGTTCAATTATCGAAGATTATTCACGCGTGGATAATGAACTGAAGCTTAAAAACGAGTGTGTTCCCAAAACAAAACTGGCCTTTTAGCTCCAATTCACTTGAAAGTAAGCGTAGGATGGCAGCGATTCTCTATACGTAAATTAGAGCCTATCATCAGCCGACTTAAACCAATATATTATAGAAGCCTTGTTATTTGAAAACACTAATGTTTGTATAAAAAAAGCTTATTGAATAAACATTTTGAGCGCTGAAATATATGTCGCTACAAACTGATGTAACATCCGTATTATTTTACCGTTTTGTTAATTTACCGAAATAATCTCGTCTTTTAAACTACTTATTTTTTATTAGCAATAGGTTTTTTTTTTTAAATTTTGACATCAATGTTTCTTACATCTCTGATCTGTGAAGGGGAGCGAAAATCCTTCGAAGTAAACCCCAGAGTTCCGGAGTTCTGCTTTATTTTTTTACTAATTTTATATATCATTATAAACAAATTCCATAGATTATTTTTTCAGAATGCTTTGTAAACTATTTTTTTCAATTAATAAAAACAATAACAATTGTCCCAAGGTAAAATACCTTAAAACACTTGACATGTTTTAAAATAAGATTGGGGTTGTTGATGTAAAAGGTCGCGCTTCATAGCTTCCCAGGTATAAATGACTACAGCTCCGGAGCATTATATTGAAAAGTCGTAATATTACTAATTTATATAGACGGACACTTTGCTGATACAATGTTTTATTTTAGATTCTGTTCATTATTTTATTCTACATTCTTGTTTAACACTACAATTATGTTTGCTTTGGCGAAAAACGTTTTCTTGATAGTCGATATTTTAATCTCGTAAATGTTATGCAAATCTAAATTTATATTATGCAAATTATGATCAAGGTTTAATAGAAAAGGTGAAGCACGAAAAATCCCTGTTGTGAATGATACTCAGCGCATGCCAAAACGCAAGTGTGGCGATCTTGACTCCAAAGACTCTCTAAATCAGTCAATTAGTCAAAGAAAACAGGCTTAAAATCTGCGCAATGTAATTTGAATTACGGGGTTTTCGAAGCGTTAACTTCGATTCTTCGGAATGTTTTGGAAGCTTCCAGTCCCGAAAATGGGAATTTGTCGCATCAAAATAACAAGAAAATGATAAGGGCTCGTAGCTTTAGACTTTAACTTAAGTTTAGGTATAGGTTTTAACGATTTAACAAATTCGGCTCTTTTTTTTATTTATTTTTTATTTTATTAAAATTTGCAAAAGTGCAAGAGTAGTGAAGGCATAATTTAACATGCAATGAAACCATATACCCCTTTAGATTTAATATAAACCTTAAGGGTTTAATAAAATTGTTACTCGTTTTTAGAACAGGGGCATTTCATAATTACGCAAAAAATTGGTTTAAAAATTAAACTGTCCTGGCAAAATTTAGTCTATTTTCAGAATTTTTAGTTCCAATGGTTCTACGTTGCGTCTGTGTTGAGCAATCGTTATAAAATAAAATCGTGTAATTTCGGCACACATATTGCTGTAGGTAAAAACGGGTTGAATTAAGTGGTCGTGTGTTAAATTGTAGTTGTAAATAGCTAAAAGACAACGTTGAAATGTATAGGGGTCATAGCACTGCACTTAAACTCGATTAAGGGAGTACTTTTAAAAAGTGCCGAAATTAATTGCACTTTTTTCCCAAATTTTGCTCATTTTGATATCATTTGGCATTTTAGCTGTAACTTTTTACCAGTTACACGTTAAACAACAAGTAGAAACATAAATTAAAGAAAACTGTCTGGAGATAATGATAGGCTTTTAAATTTAAAAATGATGCTTTTTTGACTGAGAAACAATCGATTTTTAGTAAAGTGCCGAAATTAAATGTACATATTTAATTTCGGCAATTTTTCATTTTTTTAAAAACTGATTTAATTAAGTAAAAAAAATACTTTCGTACAGTGACACTTTTGTGACGCAACGCAATATCGTGAAAGCTTCAAAATGAGCTATCAAACATGAAAATCGGGCCATACAGTGAAAAGTTACATCGGAAAAACAAAAAAGTGCCGAAATTAAATGCACCACCCTAGCAGTTGATTGAACCATTTTATAGGTTTGAAAAACGTTTAAATAAAAATAAACCAAAAAAAGCGTGACTTCACTTCAGCACTTTGACTGAAGAGAAGTTGTAGGCAGTAATGTTCCCCGGAGTTTCAAACTTCAGAATGGAGCTCTGGAACAACCACGAAGCTCTGCTTTATTTTATAGGCACCTTGCACTGGAACTCGGTTTATACATAAAGTATACAATATACACAAGCGTCACCATAATGGATAATTACCGTATCTCCTACTTATCTTTCAAAGTATGCAGTTCAAAAAATCGAAAGCGCGCAAAATTTCGATCGGTTCATCTGCATACTACAAAAGATAAGTAGGAAATACGGTAATTATCTATTATGGTTACGCTTATGTATATTGCATACTTCATGTATAAACCGAGTTCCAGTGCAAGGTGCCTATTGCTAATTTATGAAATAATTAAAGATTATTTAATAACAAAAAAGTTTATAAAGGAGTTTTTAAACATTAGGAACCGTGAAAAAACTATAAAATAAAGAATACAATTTTCAAAACTCCCGTTTTAAATGGTCAATGCTCCGGAGAATGAAATTTCGGGGTGACCTATAAATTCTAATATTTTGTTTAGCACTTTTTTATCAAAAAAGGATATCGTATAAACAAAGTTTAAAAGATCATTAAAAAATAAACAACTGCGTTTTTTTCGATTGTAATGGTCTATGGTTTTTTCGATTGTAATGCTTATATTTTAGTGATGCTCCTATTCTCCAATATAATGCTCCGGAGCTCCATCCATATTTATATCGGAGGGGGCTCTGGAACTCCGCCTCTTAAATGAGCGATTTGAAGCTTATTCAAGCTTGAGATGCATTTTAAACTACTCTAGCTGCATTTTTGGGACTTTTTTTTGTTTTAAATAAAATAATAAAATTAAAAAAAGTTTTGGAAAAAATTTAGTTTACAAAAAAATTTTGACAAAATAATCTTTGCCATCACTCTTAAATTATTCATGAAATTAGTATAAAAATAAGGCGGAGCTCCGACGTTTCGGAGCTCCGCTGCGGAGCTCCGAAGCTCTGGGGAACATCAATACATAGTTTACTTCTAAAGTTACTTAATACCTAATTTTTTATATATTTTAACCCCTTTAAACCAAACTATTAAGTTCTAAACAAGTGTTTTTGCAATAAAAAGCTCAAAAATGCTATTTTAAACGCTTTTATACCTAAAATTAGCATTTTTATCTATTTTTCCTTCAAAAATAAAAAAACTATGGGTGAAATGCATTCCAGAACTAAAAACAATATGGTAAGAATGCAGTGATAGACATTCGCATCCGCGGATTCCTGATTTTAGAAATCCGCATCCCCATCGGCGGCTGTCAAAAAATTTACATACGAGCAAAACCCTACAGGAGAAAGGATGTTATTTGCCTTGAGACAGTACAGAAATATTTTACAAGACTTCTGTTTTTTTAAGTGCAGTTTGCAATATACAGATTATCAATCACGTTTAAAATATTTATTTCTTGAAACATTAGAAATACGAAGGGTCAAATTGGATTTGTTCATGGTATATAATACAGTACATAAAAATGTCGATTTAAATTTTAGTACTTTTTTTAAGTATGATAATAGCGGGTATTCTTTAAGAGGTAATATGTATAAATTGCAACGCACTGAAAAATATAGTTTGAATTGTCGTAAGTTTTTTTTTCTCTCAACGAGTGACAAATGTTTGGAAGTCGTTAGATAATACTGTAGTTTCGTGTAATTCGATGACTAAATTTAAAACAATGTTAAGTAAAATAAACTTGGATGAATTTCGTTCTGTGTTTTAGGTGGTATATATAGCGTGATTATCACCTTTATTCGCCTTTTTGTCATTGTTTTAATGTGTTTATTTTGACTGACAAATAAATTTTATCTATCTATCTATCTAAATTGGCGTTTTTTCGATACTTCTGTACTTTGAACACCTTCCGTTCCTTACAACTTCAAAAATAGCTAACAAATTGTATTATTCTTGTATGCTTTAAAAACAACTTTAAGGCTTCTTCGAACATATGATTTTGTGTTAATTTGAATTATAACTTAAATGTTTGATAAACAACTGAAGGGTCAAGTGAAAAAAAAAATTTAAAGTGAGCGCTGAAAGTAAAATTATTAAAGGTAAACCCAACGTGGCTGCAACAGTTGTTCGTTGGATTAAACAATGCCCCATATTAAGTAACCATTCAAATCACGAGGATCTGACGTCACTGTATTACGTAATCTGACAGCCAATAAGATTCGATTTAATACCAAGTATTTGTTATTGATAAAGTGACGTCAGATTCTCGTGATTTGATGGGGGCATTTTTCAATCCAAGGAACAACTGTTGCAGCCACGTTGGGTTTACCTTTAGTTTTTAAATACAAAAAACAAAACAGTATTCTAGAAAAAATCGAAACAACGTTTTGAAAAAAAGCCTTATATTAAATGAAATAGTATAAAGCTACATAAATCTAAAAACTAAATGCCAGAAAAGACTGAAACAAGTCTCTTTAAAACTTGCAAATTAATAACAGATTTTATGAAATTTTCAAAAAAAAAGATCCAATAAAAAAATACGTGTAAAAGCTTTAGTTTGCGTTTTTTAACTACTAATGAAACTTAATTCACATAAATTTCCCACAAAATAATTTAAATTTTTGCATGAGTTAACCAGTCGTAAATACGACGGTATTAATTAAGTCACACGTCGTCAAAACGATACAAAAAAATTAACGCAATCGTCACAGTCATCATGGAAAATAATTTTTTTGTCAAAATAAATGATCGCATCGTGCATTAAGTTTTGCAATTTACTTTTATTTTCGTATAAATCAAAGCATACCGCCGTATAAACGGTTACTTAAAACCAAATATCCCGTTCTAAGTCTGAAAAACATTGAAAAGTTTAGATTTAATATAAGTCGACTTTTAATTTAACAAATAGTTTGACAGCTAATTTTTTTTATGTAGTAAAATAGAAACATTAAAGAAAAAGTCACCTTATATTAAATTTAAACTTTTCAATGTTTTTGGACTTAAAACGGAGTATGTGGTTTTAAATAACCGTTTATACGGCGGTATGCTTTGATTTATACGAAAATAAAAGTAAATTGCAAAACTTAATGTAGGGTGCGATAATTTATTTTGACAAAAAAATTATTTTCCAGATGACTGTGACGATTGCGTTAATTTTTGTATCGTTTTGACGACGTGTGACTTAATTAATAGCGTCGTATTTACGGCTGGTTAACTCATACAAAAGCTTAATTTACTTTGTGGAAAATTTATGTGAATTAAGTTTCATTAATAGTTAAAAAACGCAAACTAAAGCTTTTACACGTATTGTTTTTATTGGATTTAGTTTTTTTTGAAAATTTCATAAATCTGGGTTTTGGCTTCTTCCTTGCAAGCTTTAGAGTTAAATCAACAGAAAACTGTTCAGTTCGCATTTTCTCAAAAAATCTATGCAACCTGTCGAAATATGCATGCAACTTTAGAAATCTTAAAAGCCATAATTACAACGAAAACAAATTCATGCACGTGCAGGTTGCGCGGCTTTAGAAATATGGCCTTTTGCGACGAATTAAAAAACTGAGATTACCGTTTTTTCCTATGAATGAGAGTTGTTTTAACGAAATACCCATAGAATTTTTTTGATGGAAACCTGTCATAAAGGTTTTTTAGATCCACGCACTATTCTTATCCATCGTTCATCTTGTCCTAACGACTGTTCGTTAAGCGACGAAATTCCACTTGAGCTAGGTAATCAGACCTTTATTTTATAGACGCAATACAGGGTTATTTGAAAAAAAAAAGCAAGCAACTTGGTAGAACTAAGTTTATTTAAATTTGATTTTGAACATTTACTTCCTTTAAATGCTACAATTTTTGATCAATTTGTTATGTATAACTAGCCTTCGTTGCAAAGTAAAGGCTGGTTCACCCTACATTACTTAAGACGTATGACGTAGCACTTAAGACGTAACACGTGGACGTAAGAGAGATAAAACCGTGCTCTATCCTTACGTCAATTTCGACGTAAGCGAAGACAAACAAACTGCGCAAATTTACTAACTGTGGATGATAAATCAATTTTTCTGTTGTATTTTCTTTAAATTCTTGCATGTTACACTGTAAAAAAATGTAAACAGCTATTCCAGGCAATAAAATATGTCAAAAAATTATATTCAGGTCAAAAAGCTGATAAATCTCGCCCGAAATTGACGAAATTTCAAAGTTTTATGTCTATTTTGACCTGTTTTGAATTTATAATTTGAAAACAAATGAAAGTTAACAATTCCGAATACTTATTTGTGCAGGATAAAATAAAAAAAGCGTTTGTAAATCATTTCTACAAAAACTTTTTTTTTCAAAAAATACAATTATAAAACCTTTCACTATTACAGACACAATAAAATGAATGATGAAAAATGAAAAAGCCAAAACATGCTAAAATTAAGGAGTCAATATTTAAATTTGAAATTTGGCCATTTTAGCGACGAAATAAAATTGTTTTTAATTCGTAAAACAACTGAGAGGTGTTACGTCATGCGTTTTAGATGTCGTAGTGTAAACTGATGGCGCTTACGTCTTACGTCATACGTCATAAGTATACGTCATAAGTTAACATCATACGTCTTAAGTGGTGTAGTGTGAATACCAGGCTTAAGGTTACTTTCAATGACTTGACTTGCTTGGTACTTTGAGTGCTCTTCTACAAATCTGGCAGAACTTAGGTGTTAAGGCAAGACAAAATCCGTCGGAAGCTGCAAGCTACGCAACCGCTGAAATTACAAACCGCGGACTTTTTGGCTTATTCTCTGGTTTACCCACAAATCCCAAGAAAATTTGGATATTTTCCTGCTGTGTTTTTGTTACTATTTACGTTTTTTGTGGTTTATTTGGATTTAAACGGACTAAAAATGTTTTTCTCGCGTTAAACTATTACCCTCAGTTGCAAGTAAACAAATATGGGAATATTTTTATCGACCGTCCGTAAGAAACGAGGCACCTTTTTCCTTACCTACAATAAGTGTGCCCTTAAATACGGCACTGCCAGATACGAATGGCCGTTCCAATGAGCAGAACAAAATTTACAATTGCAAACAAATTTGATACCAAATGTTTCTCAAATTTTGAGTATTAATCCGGCTGTGTCCTCTTGGTTGGAAAGAATTCCGCTTGGTAACCAGCGGCTTGGTAACCAGCGGCTTGGTAACCAGCGGATAATCTTATTTTTAGGACTGTCAAATAATTTAAGATTAGTTTCAGATAAATTAGTGTCATGGTCTGATTGTGAAAAACTGGGCGCAACAGTGACATTATTGAAAATTTCTCTATCGTTTGTAAACAAAAGATCCAGATAATTATTTCCACGAGTTGGTTGTGAAACAAGCTGATACATACCTAGCTCAATAAGAAACTCAAACCAATTATTTTCATTTTGCGTGTTTGAAGTTATTTTATTTGAAGACCAATCTACCCCTGGCAGATTGAAATCTCCAGTAAAAACAATGGTTCCTACAAAGTTTTCTGTCAAGTTCCTGATTAGCTCAAATATTAGATTGTCTTTTTCTTTGCTAGTACTAGGTTCTCTGTAAATACCAATGAATCTCAGTTTAGATGACTTTTGTAGAATAATGTCAACGGCTACTAGTTCTATTGCATTGTACTTTTCCTCCATTTCAACTTCAACTACTCTAAAAATATTTTTAATTAATAGGACTACTCCACCTCCTCCTCGCTGCTGTCGATACCTTCGATAAACATTAAATTCTCTATTTTTTGTGATCATTTCATTAGTAGTTGTTTCAGTGAGCCATGTTTCACAAATAAAGCATATGTCAACAAAACTATAGTTAGAATCACCACCTGAAATCAGAACATCAAGCTCGTCTAAGGAGTTAACAAGGCTTCTTGCATTCATACACAAAATTTTTATACTAGGTATAAGCTTTAATTTACTACAGTGATAATTAAGTCACATAATTTCCTATTTTGAAACATTTAGGGGAGCCTTGAGAGTGATGTCGAACAAAAAGGGATCACCATCAGCAGAATACCGAAGCGAAACCTTTTTGTTCTGCTCTCTAAGCTCCCTAAGTTTGCCAAGCAATTCCTTTTGACAGACTCGCTGTTCCTCATTCAGTGACGGTCTTACATAAACTTTATCAAATTTAGTGACCCCTCTTAGTCGTCCTCCTGAACGTACAGCTCTATTTCTGACTTATCATAATTTACCTTTGTTGCTTTCAGGCGAAATAATTATTCCAATTGAAAATAAATCGATCAGGCATTTGTTTCATGTGTTAAAAAAATCGCCATATCATTGTTTATTTGGACTTTGATTTTATGTCTCGTTTTAAAATAACTACCTTTAATTAACTAATAATATTCAACTATGAAATGTAATATCTGAAAACAAATTGTCAAAAAATGACGTCTGCTCGGTTTACCTTCTGGAAACCGTTATAATACCAAAAATATATAACATAGTTATATATTTTTGATAATACCTCCTCGTTCCGGAGCAAACGCTTTTGCTAAACTTAGAGGCAAAATCTCCTCTGATCTTGATTATTTGATTGAAAATCCTAAGCGATCTTTAATACAGGATTATTTCTGGCGCGTTCTTATGTCACGGCCGACTCATCAAATTGTGTACCCATACAACTCATGAATCCACTAAATCACAAAGTGAAATTGTATGCTGGTACTAATTTAGCACAAGCAGAGCCAGCTTTTGATCCGGAACTTATTGCCATGCTGGAGCGCGGCTGTGAGCCAGCTTTACAGCACTTTGTACCGAAACAGAAAACAACAAACGGCTTGCAAGATCTGGATTTAACAAAATCGGATCTGACTAATGAGGAAAAAGCTAGGAAGCTTACTTAAATGATTTAAGAAGCTTACTTAATCGATATTAAGATTTATTTAAGACGACTTCGAATCGATATTAAGACGACTCGGAATTGGGTCGTTGCAATGTGAAACATGGAGTTGTAATTGGTAAGTTGGGAATTTCATTGACTTTATACGACGAGCGTTTTCTCTCCGGAAGACTTTGCGTACAATCAACAGCGATTTTTTTTGCGCAACAACTTACCGTGCAGGAGTGTTTTTTTACCGATGCACCAACATATACACCTATAGGCACCTTGCACTGTAACTCGGTTTATACATGAAGTATGCAATATACATAAGCGTCACCATAATGGATAATTACCGTATCTCCTACTTATTTTTCGTAGTATGCACATTAACCGATCGAAATTTCGCGCGCTTTCGAGGGTTGATCGGCATATACGAAAAATAAGTAGGAGATACGGTAATTATCCATTATGGTGACGCTTATGTATATTGCATACTTCATGTATAAACTGAGTTCCAGTGCAAGGTGCCTATTGGTTTACCTTCAGATAAACTAAAGGTAAACCCAACGTGTCTGCAACAGTTGTTCGTTGGATTAAAAGATGCCCCCATTAAGTAACCACTCAAATCACGAGAATCTGACGTCACTTTATCAAACAAGTACTCGGTATTAAATCGATACTCATTGGCTTATAAAGTGACGTCAGATTCTCGTGATTTGAATGGTTACTTAAGGGGGGCATTTTTTAATCCAACGAACAATTGTTGCAGCCACATTGGGTTTACCTTTAGACATTTTGTTTATGGCGATAAATTGATTGAACTTCAACTTTTTGCACTAAACAAACTTTCCGTGCAAGTTAAAGTTTGAATAAAATCTTACTTTAAACTTTCTAAGCTTTTAAGTACTTCTTTTTTTATCAAAATTCTAACAGAACAAACAAAACATTTTTAAATATTGTGCAGAAAATAGCTTTTTTTATCTTAACATTTTGGAGCCCAAAAAGTTTTAAAACTTTGTAATGAAAGTTCAAATTACCCGTAAAGCATTTTTTATTACATGCTTTTGCTATTTGTATTGTTTTAGTTTTTACCATAAAACCAAAGTTTAGCCCGAAGTGATAAGTGATTAGACTATAGGAGGGAGGTACATAGCAAGATTATACATATCTTTTGGAGAAGGAGGGAGGGAGATTACTCAAAGGAAGAGGGAGATGGGTGGATTATCCCCCAAAAAATCAAGAAACCGCTGTCACCTTTTTTGAAATTTGATAATACTTCGGACATTTACCCTCTAACATTGGTGGCTCCCAATACCAAAAAACGCTATACCAAAATTTTTCGAGAGCAGAATTTTCGGTATACCCCTTCCCCAATTGGAGAAGGGGGTATATCCCCAAAATCCGGTAGGTTACCCACATAATGTGTGACTGTGTCGTCTCGTCAGTCACTTGTCACTCCTGCGTAAACTAGAGTAAAATATTGGCCTCTTCATAAATAACCAAAAGTAAATAATCACGAATAAATTTGAATATTTGTTCAGAAAAAATTGTTAATAGCTTACGATCTCCTCGAAAATCAATAAATATTTTAAATCCAATAAATAGTTTTAGAAACGCTTGATGCTGTTGTATCATCCGTTCTAATTAGTTCATGAAGCTTCGAGGCAAGAGTGTTCAATTATCGAAGATTATTCACGCGTGGATAATAAACCGAAGCTTAAAAACGAGTGTGTTCCCAAAAAAAAACTGGCCTTTTAGCTCCAATTCACTTGAAAGTAAGCGTAGGATGGCAGCGATTCTCTATACGTAAATTAGAGCCTATCATCAGCCGACTTAAACCAATATATTATAGAAGCCTTGTTATTTGAAAACACTAATGTTTGTATAAAAAAAGCGTATCGAATAAACATTTTGAGCGCTGAAATATATGTCGCTACAAACTGATGTAACATCCGTATTATTTTACCGTTTTGTTAATTTACCGAAATAATCTCGTCTTTTAAACTACTTATTTTTTATTAGCAATAGGTTTTTTTTTTAAATTTTGACATCAATGTTTCTTACATCTCTGATCTGTGAAGGGGAGCGAAAATCCTTCGAAGTAAACCCCAGGGGCGGGTCCACTAAACGCGTGCTGACTAGGTGCTATCTTAGCACGTTGTTTAAAACTCTTGTTAATGTTTTAATTTCTGCGTTTTTCTTGAGAAAACGTATGGGACTCTTTTTGTAGATAGGATAAATTAATATTTAAAGAGTTTTATGCATATTTGTTTGAAAAAAAAATTTAATAAAGTCTTAAACCGTAGTTAGAAGTTTTGCTAACCCGTAACTAGGGGTTATTGCTTTAATAGTTTGTATATACAACAAATATGTATAAAATTAATAAAATATCAGTTTATGCCAAGTAAACAAAATGTTCTGTTAGATTTTTCGAAAAAAAAACCCCAGAAATTAAAACACTAACAAGAGTTTTAAACAACGTGCTAAGATAGCACCTTGTCAGCACGCCTTTAGTGGACCCGCCCCAGAGTTTCGGTATTCCGCTTTATTTTTTTACTAATTTTATATATCATTATAAACAAATTCCATAGATTATTTTTTCAGAATGCTTTGTAAACTATTTTTTTCAATTAATAAAAACAATAACAATTGTCCCAAGATAAAATACCTTAAAACACTTGACATGTTTTAAAATAAGATTGGGGTTGTTGATGTAAAAGGTCGCGCTTCATAGCTTCCCAGGTATAAATGACTACAGCTCCGGAGCATTATATTGGAAAGTCGTAATATTACTAATTTATATAGACGGACACTTTGCTGATACAATGTTTTATTTTAGATTCTGTTCATTATTTTATTCTACATTCTTGTTTAACACTACAATTATGTTTGCTTTGGCGAAAAACGTTTTCTTGATAGTCGATATTTTAATCTCGTAAATGTTATGCAAATCTAAATTTATATTATGCAAATTATGATCAAGGTTTAATAGAAAAGGTGAAGCACGAAAAATCCCTGTTGTGAATGATACTCAGCGCATGCCAAAACGCAAGTGTGGCGATCTTGACTCCAAAGACTCTCTAAATCAGTCAATTAGTCAAAGAAAACAGGCTTAAAATCTGCGCAATGTAATTTGAATTACGGGGTTTTCGAAGCGTTAACTTCGATTCTTCGGATTGTTTTGGAAGCTTCCAGTCCCGAAAATGGGAATTTGTCGCACCAAAATAACAAGAAAATGATAAGGGCTCGTAGCTTTAGACTTTAACTCAAGTTTAGGTATAGGTTTTAACGATTTAACAAATTCGGCTCTATTTTTTATTTATTTTTTTATTTTATTAAAATTTGCAAAAGTGCAAGAGTAGTGAAGGCATAACATGCAATGAAACCACATACCCCTTTAGATTTAATATAAACCTTAAGGGTTTAATAAAAACAATACCCCCTTTTATTTTAATTAATTCCCATTAAATTAACCTTAGACACTACTTTAAAAAAATTACAGGAATTATAATCAATAATGGTTACATTAAAACAAACACTAAACAAAAAGGTAAAACTAGAGCAAATATCACTACAAAATTTTTACAACTTAAATGTTATTAAAACCATAGTACAAAGTGAAATTCGCCGCTCTCTCGTCCAAATTTATTTTGTCTTTCATATATGAAAAGAATCTATTCTTAGTTAAATCAATAATGTTTTCTTGTAAAACACTCCAGATAGAAATTGATTCGCGAATGCTTGAAAAATCAGCTCTATCCAGACGAAAAAATGGTATATTGTACTGTTGGCTACTGTTTGCAAAACGCTCAGCCCTTCGAACCGCACAATTTCGTTGAAGTTGATAGGGCTCCTGCTAATGACGGAAACCATTATAGTACACATAAATTAATTGAGCTCGGAAACTTAGAGCTGTGTATCCAACAGGCAAACACTTAGATGTTTGAAGTAAATCCTTGTAATTAGCAGTATGGTTTCGAAAAATGGTCCCAAGGGCAAATCGTTGGGTTTTTTACAAAGTAACACGGTGTTTCGCATGCTGAGGATAGTAAATTGACAAAGCGTAAGATAGTGCTGGGAACAACTGATGTTTATAAATTTTTAATAGACTGTCAGCAACAAAGTTTTTTCAAATGTAGAATTTAGAGCTGATAAAGATCTTTTGAGATTGGCCGATTTTTTAGCAATGTGCGATTCCCAAGTAAGTTTTTCATCGAAAATTACTCCTAAATAACGTTGACTGGCTACTCTTTTAATATCTGTATTATTAATTTTCAGATTAAGAAAGATTTGAGGGCGTCGATCCAGATTAAATTTGGATTAAACAGTTTGGTTTTTTATGAATTAAGATTCAAAATAATTGTTGAAAATAATTGTATATTAAATCAATGTCATTGTTTAAGTCTTGTTCGCAATTATCCGTTTGAATCGGCTTACAAATAACTAGGTCGTCCGCAAATAAAATTATTTTTGTTGACGATGAAAATTGTAAATTTGCAATTAAATTTATGTATGTAATAAAAAGTAAAGGGCCAAGCTTTGAACCTTGCGGTACCCCAGACATAACAGATCTTTCTTGAGAAAGTTGATCTTCAATTTTTACTTGATATTTACAACCAAATAAATATGATTGTACCCAACAAGTATAGCTGATGGTAAGTTGAGTTGATCTTTTAAACACTGGAAGAGACGATTATGTGGCACAGTATCGAACGCTTTTGAAACATCAAAAAACACACAATCTAATTTAGTTGGTTTGTTATTGGCCCTGCACTACTCAAATCCATCTAAAACATATTTTTCAAGAAGAGCAATTGCATCAATAGTGCTTCGAAAATATCTGAATCCAAACTGAATGTGAGAAATCAAGTTTTCTATTTTCTCTTGAATAAATGAGAAAACATGCGATTCTTGAACGCGAGTCACAACAGATGTAAGAGATATTGGTCTAAAATCAGCTTTTGATGGATTCTGAACTTTGGGAATGGGAGTTATGTATGTTATTTTCCATACATTTAGAAATAAACCTTCCTCTAATGACCTGTTTAAAAGTTTGTCAATGATGGGGCGATGTAAGCTGCAACCGGTTTTACCATTTTAGGGTGGATTTTATCAGGGCAGGGAGACGAATTAAGGTTTAGTTTTTTTATTGCTGCTAATATAACTTCTCTAGTACAACGAAATTCTTCTGGAAATTGATTAACTGGAAAGTTTTCAAACTGAAAAAAAATGTCCGCTATGCCTTAGCAAAATTGGTTACTGCATAAGTGTGGTAATCTTTTTTAGGGATGGTAGTAATTCATCTTTCTTACTTTTTTCCTTTAATGCGCTTTATCATTTTCCAAAAGGCAGCTGGTGTACTAATATTTTCAAAAAGAGCCGAAATTGCATCACATTTAGCTTTTGCTGCACGTTTTCTAACTTGTTTTTTTAGTCTTTTATATTGATAAAAATCAGCCGCGACACGATATTTCACCCAGTTTATATAAGCTTTATGTTTATTTCAAATTAAATTTCGTAAATTGTTAGGAAACCAAAAAGTTTGTGGTTTTGTTTGAATAGTTTTTGTAGGAATATGGCGATCGAAAATTTCCAAAAATCGTTTAGTCCAAGATTTTTCAGCGAGATCAGCAGTTGGCGCCTGTTCAACAATGTTCTTAAAATTTGTGCTTTAAAAATCCAAAAAAATTTGATCCCAAATAGCCCTGGAGCACAAACGAATTAAAACACGTCTTGATCTTTGAACAGGCAAAGAACCATTTAGTACCGCATAAATTAAGCAATGTTTTTTTCTCCATAAGTTTTCCACTTCCGGTCCTAAATTTTTCAGTTTCGGTTTTAAAATTTAGCTCCCAATTTTCTTACATAGAAGTTCCTTAAATTGAGTAGGAGCAAATATCAGTATGTATGAGCACGTAACAAATAAAAATTGCTTAACGAAATTTTCGCAATGGCTTGTAACATTCTCGTTTTGTTTTCGTTTATTTTACAAACTCAAGCCGCTGCTTGATGCAATAATTTTGGTTTGGAAGTGAAATTGAAAAAAATAATAGTGTAAAATCAAAAAGGATGGGATAAACCCTTTTTTGGAAACGTATCACGACCGTAAAGCGAAAATTTTTAACAAATTAAAAACAGAAAGCAAAATATTTTTCATGAATGACAAATAGATGTTTGGTAAAAATAGTGGCAAACGGTGTTCTTTTTCACGACGCTTTTATGATAAAAAAAATAATTGGCATATAACTGCGGGGGAAATTTTTAAAAAACAGGATCCAAACTTCGATGTTTGTTTTGTTTGATTTCACAAGAAACCTTCAAGCCTACTTGATTGTTATGCTTCATCTTATTTTTAAACACTTGTTAAAATATTAGTGTAAGTTTAAAAAAATTTCACCACAAGAATAATATATTAAAGCTAAAGTCTTTCAGGCTGCAATTAAGGGTGTACCACTCTCTATCAAAGAGAAATAAAAAGCTAAGAAAGCTAAGAAAATTAGAAAAACAAATCTTCAGTGGTAATGTAACAAAAAATTATTGAATTGCGTCACGTGTTCTCTTCCAGGTGATATTTACTTGGAGAACGAGTGGTTACTTGACCACCCCAACAACTTCATAATTTATTTAGTGGACAAATTAAAGTTCGATGGTATTTTTTTCAAGCTGGCTTGCTAACGTAAGGAAAGGGGTCAAATCCAATTTAAAAAAATTTAGCTTAATAAAAAAATACAGTGTTAGAAAGCAGGTTTTTAGGGCCAGCTACCTAGCGTCAGTTAACATAAAATTTTAGGTCATAAAAATTTTAGGTTTACAAGGAAATTCCAAAACGGTAAATAATAGTAAATGCATAGAATTTATTACATGATTTACAAATAAAAAACACAACAGACGCAAAACTGGAATAAGGCTATTTAAAACAGTTTTGTTCAAGAATCGAAAACACTTCCCGCATTGAAAATCTTCTAAAAAAATTGACCATTGAAATGCGCAGTAAATTGATTTAAACTTAGAACAAAAGAAATTGGAACCGAAAATAAAAAAAAACTTGGAGCCAGAAGTAAAAAAGTTAAAGCTAAAAGTTTGAAATCGCAAAAATCTATAACTTAAACCTAAACCTAAACCGAACCCCAAACTATTTTCTTACTATCGGCTTCAAGCTCCTTGTTGATTGCCCCAAGCGTCAAAAAATTTCTCACCACTCAAACTTCAAGTAGTCCGTGCCTTAAAATTTCAGGCGATATGCATAAACTTTCTAACGTTGTCTTGCTTATTTGTTATTAGCTTTTAACAATCAGCATTTTTTTAGTAAAATAATAACCTTAATCTGAAAATATTATTAAATAAAAAAATCATAAATTTGTTATAAAAATATAAACACCTTTTTTTAGACGTATTTTAATTATGTTTTTTCTTTCTAAAAATGTTCGATTGATTATGGAAACAATATTGCAGCACTAGCATAATACAACTATGTAAACGCCATGTGCACTTCGAAAAATACAAATTGCATTATAAAATAATGAATTTAGGTAATCACAGCATATTTTACTCGAGAACATAAAACTTTTGATAAGTCTTAAAAACAATTACTTTGTGAGCATAACTACTGTTTGATTATATCACTACACCAAAGTAAGTCAAAGCCAAAGTGACAACAGCATGACTAAAATTCATTGTAAATTTTTGAGTCTCTCCAGCGGTGGGTTGTTCTTAACTTTGGAGGCTTTCAAAATAAAGGTACGACGTATCTTATCCATTAAGAGGCCAGGCGATCACTTTGTAAACAAGGTACGGTACTTTCACTATAAGTATGTACCTTGAAATAAAACACGTACCTTCAAGTTATGGTACGTACCTTAGTAATTTTTACTTTAAATTTTCGCATGTATTATTTATGTTCTTTTTGTTCCCCTAATGCTGTGTATTGGTGCCACTAAACTAAAAATAAACCATTTTTTGCTTTTAAATTTTAAAAAATCCTATTAACACTGCTGAAATCCAACAAGTTTTGTTTATTTAAACAAAAATTGTAATAATGGTAAACCGCAAGACTGCTGAAAACCATGAAGGATTATTTAAAAAAAAAATGTAATAATAGCAAACCACAAAACAACAGTGACGTACAAGAAACTTATGAACAAAGAGGCTGAAAATGTTCATAATAAAATACTTACGTAGATAGAGATTTTTTTAAAAATTTTTTTTGGATTTTTATTGTTTAAAATGTTAAATATATCCTGTAAATTGCTTATTTAAATTTGTAGAAAACAAAAACAACAAAATAAAATGAAAAAAAAAATTACCTGATAATGTTGAGTTAAATTATTTAAATTAAAGTAAAAGTTTCTAACGTATCTTCTAATTTAAGGTAAGAATAAGATATTAAACTGATTTTCTTAAAAAAATAAGGTATGTATACTTGTATACCTTATTTCTGAACAACACAACTTAAGGGGTGTATAGCGGGTTTTGAACAACGCAAACAGTTGGGTTACCCAAAAGGTGAAAAGCCCCCCCAGCATTGATTGAAATCAAGTCTGTAAATAATATTTGCAATACAAAAAATAAAGTGATTGTTTTCGTAAACAAGAAAAATCTGATTTATACTAAAATTATATAATAGTGTAAATGACACAATGTTATAAAATGTCCGCATATATCAAATGATCTAATCGTTATATTCTCTCCGTGTTTTTATTTCTTGCCTCTGGTTTTTGTACAGAAAATCTTTAGAATAAATATGTAAAAGTTTTGTTGGGTCTTAATTATTCTGCTAAATTCGCATTGTATCCAGAACCAGGCTCACAGCCACAGAGGGTTATTTTCTTCGCGTATTTTTCTGCCGCAGCCGCGCGTCAAATTGCTTAACACATGCAATCACGATGTATCGAGCTCTTGCGCGTGAAAGTGTGGGATAACTTTTGATGTTAGCATATTTCACCTGACGCAAACACATGGCCGTATAAATTTCAACTTTGTAAACACAAAGGACGCGTTTAAAAGATAAACTTTTCGCAAAGCGATTAGCTTTTATTTCATTTTGTATTACGTATACTTTTCTGTTAGCAGTATGTTCCCCGCGCCTAATTTTTAATACAGGAATTAGTTCTCGGTACTCAAACGTAGAACTAGTTTTTTTTAGTTTAGAAGCTTTATACTATTTTGGTGCTAATTTTTTAAAAATATTTTAAAAACAATGCCATATAATATATTTTTTTATTTAGTTGTAAAACTGTGACCAAAATGTGAAAATGACCCATAATTAGACGTGAGATAAGATCACATGTTTTTTAGATACAGAAAAATAAACATACCGATTCGAACCCAGGTGTCCTTTTTGTCTTACGAAGTCCAGCGCGCTACCACTGCACTATACATGATGGACATTTTGTCGTTAATACGGCAGAATGAGTTAAAATTTGCATAAAATATATGCGACTATGGCTCTAGTTGAATTTTAAATGACACCTTGTATAGATTGATTTAAAGTCACGTGTATTTTATAATCACTCTACTTATTTTGTTGTAGTGACAACAATTTGTTTATTATTACAAAGTCTCTTATACTCGCGAGCAATTTTCAATAAAAATTGCTATTCTGCGTCAAAAAAACCGAACTTATTTTAAGGATCAAAAGCTATAAAATAAAGCTCTTACGGCTGAGAATAGCTGGGTTTTAAAATATTTTGAACTATGGTTGAATTATATCGGGCTGACCGCGAGTAAAAAAATGCAGATATGAGCGGACCAAATAAAATTGTGCGGTTATGGCGTTTTTTTAAAGAAATAAAAACGGTTTACGGAAAAAAAGCACCCGTGGCTAAGGCGGAAAAAAAGCACCCGCGCGCAATGCGGAAAAAAAGCAACCGCGCGCAAGGCGGAAAAAAAGCACCCGAAAGGAGCGCACGACGAATCTTGTACGGCGACGTTTATTTATTACGTTATTATTATTGTATACACATTTGTTTTTTAGGAGTTTTTTAAATTTTGACTTTACAATGTTGTTAATTATAGATAGCAAACCTTTTCACTAGTTTAATATTAGAATTTTTAAATAAATATTTTCAAATTGAATCATATAATTGCGTAAAAAACAAAAATACTTTTACGAAAGTTTTAAATATTAAATATTTTATTTTTGTTTTTAAGCAATTATATGATTCAATTTGAAAATATTTATTTAAAAATTCTAATATTAAACTAGTGAAAAGGTTTACTATATAATTAACAACATTGTAAAGTCAAAATTTAAAAAATTCCTAAAAAACAAATGTGTATACAATAATAATAACATAATAAATCAACGTTAGCCGTTCTTTTCCCCATTATTTTTCGCATTGCGCGCGGTTGCCGCCTTGCAGATCATAAACTTTTTTATTTCTTAAAAAAACGCATAACCGCACAACATACGGTCAGTGTGTGCATTTTTACTCGCATTGTGTAATTCAACCATAGATATTTTGAAACTCACTGTACTCTCAGCCGTAAGACTTATTTTATAGCTTTTGATCCTTAAAATATAGTTTTTTTGACGCAGAATAGCAATTTTTATTGAAAATTGCTCGGCAAAGTTATAAGAGAGCTTTTATAATAATAAACAAATTGTTGTCACTACAACAAAATAAGTAGATTATAAAAAACAGTAAAATGGTATACGAGGTGTCATAATTTTCAACTCAAGCCATAGTCATCTATTTTTATGCAATTAACGACAAAGTACCGTATAGTGCAGTGGTACACTGAACATGGGCACCTAGGTACAATCTGGTCTCTATCGGAATATCGCGTCTAATTATGGGTCATTTTCACCACTAGGAGCAGAATAAAAAATATATTATATGAGCGAGTTGTTTTTTAAAATATTTTTAAAAAAATTAGCACCAAAATAGTATAAAGCTTCTAGACTAAAAAACTAGGTTCTACGTTTGAGTACCTGTATTGAAATTTTAGGCGCGGGAAAATTTAAAAAGTATACGTAATACAAAAAAATGAAATAAAAGCTAATCGCTTTGCGAAAAGTTGTGTTTAAACGCATTCCTTGTGTTTACAAAGTTGAAATTTATACGCAGTGTTTGCGTACCAGGTGAAATATGCTCAACGTCAAAACCTGCCACACTTTCGTGGAGCTCAAAGTCATCGTGATGTGACGCGCGGCTGCGTGCGCCGGAAGAAAACCTCTGTGGCTGGCCTGCCATTCTGATACAATGCGATTAGCAGGATGTAGAGCCCAACAAAAATTTTTACGTATTTATTCTAAACTTTCTGTACAAAAACCAGAGGCAAGAAATAAAAACACATTAACGAGATCGTTAATTATATGCAGGGACATTTTATAACATTGTGTCATTTACACTATTATATAATTTTAGTATAAATCAGATTTTTCTTGTTTACAAAACAATCACTTTATTTTTTGTATTGCAAATATTATTTACAGACTTGATTTCAATCAATGCTGGGGGGGCTTTTCACCTTTTCGGTAAGCCAACTGTTTTGCGTTGTTCAAAACCCGCTATACGCCCCTTAAGTTGTGTTGTTCTCAGAAATAAGGTATACAAGTATACATACCTATTTTTTAAGAAAGATCAGTTTGATATCTTTATTCTTACCTTAAATTAGAAGATACGTTAGAAACTTTTACTTTAATTTAAATAATTTAACTCAACATTATCAGGTAATTTTTTTTTTCATTTTATTTTGTTGTTTTTGTTTTCTACAAATTTAAATAAGCAATTTACAGGATATATTTAACATTTTAAACAATAAAAATCCAAAAAAAATTTTTAAAAAAATCTCTATCTACGTAAGTATTTTATTATGAACATTTTCAGCCTCTTTGTTCATAAGTTTCTTGTACGTCACTGTTGTTTTGTGGTTTGCTATTATTACATTTTTTTTTAAAAAATAATCCTTCATGGTTTTCAGCAGTCTTGCGGTTTACCATTATTACAATTTTTGTTTAAATAAACAAAACTTGTTGGATTTCAGCAGTGTTAATAGGATTTTTTAAAATTTAAAAGCAAAAAATGGTTTATTTTTAGTTTAGTGGCACCAATACACAGCATTAGGGGAACAAAAAGAACATAAATAATACATGCGAAAATTTAAAGTAAAAATTACTAAGGTACGTACCATAACTTGAAGGTACGTGTTTTATTTCAAGGTACATACTTATAGTGAAAGTACCGTACCTTGTTTACAAAGTGATCGCCTGGCCTCTTAATGGATAAGATACGTCGTACCTTTATTTTGGACTTGCTTTTGTTGATTATTGTGTGTAGATAAAAAAAGTAGCAAGTTTAGAGTATTTTACGCGCTCTGGCTCTTGTGTCGAGTAACCGCGTCGTACCTTTATTTTGAAAGCCTCCAAAGTTAAGAACAACCCCACCGCTGGAGAGACTCAAAAATTTACAATGAATTTTAGTCATGCTGTTGTCACTTTGGCTTTGACTTACTTTGGTGTAGTGATATAATCAAACAGTAGTTATGCTCACAAAGTAATTGTTTTTAAGACTTATCAAAAGTTTTATGTTCTCGAGTAAAATATGCTGTGATTACCTAAATTCATTATTTTATAATGCAATTTGTATTTTTCGAAGTGCACATGGCGTTTACATAGTTGTATTATGCTAGTGCTGCAATATTGTTTCCATAATCAATCGAACATTTTTAGAAAGAAAAAACATAATTAAAATACGTCTAAAAACGGTCTTTATACTTTTATAACAAATTTATGATTTTTTTATTTAATAATATTTTCAGATTAAGGTTATTATTTTACTAAAAAAAATGCTGATTGTTAAAAGCTAATAACAAATAAGCAAGACAACGTTAGAAAGTTTATGCATATCGCCTGAAATTTTAAGGCACGACCTTGAGGTTTGAGTGGTGAGAAATTTTTTGACGCTTGGGGGCAATCAACAAGGAGCTTGAAGCCGATAGTAAGAAAATAGTTTTGGGGTTCGGTTTGGTTTAGGTTTAAGTTATAGATTTTTGCGATTTCAAACTTTTAGCTTTAACTTTTTTACTTCTCACCAAGTTTTTTTTTATTTTCGGTTCCAACTCTTTTGTTCTAAGTTTAAATCAATTTACTGCGCATTTCAATGGTCAATTTTTTTAGAAGATTTTCAATGCGGGAAGTGTTTTCGATTCTTGAACAAAACTGTTTTAAATAGCCTTATTCCGGTTTTGCGTCTGTTGTGTTTTTTATTTGTAAATCATGTAATAAATTCTATGCATTTACTGTTATTTACCGTTTTGGAATTTCCTTGTAAACCTAAAATTTTTATGACCTAAAATTTTATGTTAACTGACGCTAGGTAGCTGGCCCTAAAAACCTGCTTTCTAACACTTTATTTTTTTATTAAGCTAAATTTTTTTAAATTGGATTTGACCCCTATTCCTACGTTAGCAAGCCAGCTTGAAAAAAATACCATCGAACTTTAATTTGTCCGCTAAATAAATTATGAAGTTGTTGGGGTGGTCAAGTAACCACTCGTTCTCCAAGTAAATATCACCTGGAAGAGAACACGTGACGCAATTCAATAATTTTTTGGTACATTACCACTGAAGATTTGTTTTTCTAATTTTCTTAGCTTTCTTAGCTTTTTATTTCTTTGATAGAGAGTGGTACACCCTTAATTGCAGCCTGAAAGACTTTAGCTTTAATATATTCTTCTTGTGGTGAAATTTTGATTTAAACTTACACTAATATTTTAACAAGTGTTTAAAAATAAGATGAAGCATAACAATCAAGTAGGCTTGAAGGTTTCTTGTGAAATCAAACAAAACAAACATCGAAGTTTTGGATCCTGTTTTTTAAAAATTTCCCCCGCAGTTATATGCCAATTATTTTTTTTATCATAAAAGCGTCGTGAAAAAGAACACCTTTTTTGCCACTATTTTTTACCAAACATCTATTTGTCCATTTCATGAAAAATATTTTGCTTTCTGTTTTTAATTTGTTAAAATTTTTCGCTTTACGGTCGTGATACGTTTACAAAAAAGGGTTTACTGCCATCCTTTTTGATTTTACACTATTATTTTTTTTCAATTTCACTTCCAAACCAAAATTATTGCATCAAGCAGCGGCTTGAGTTTGTAAAAATAAACGAAAACAAAACGAGAATGTTACAAGCCATTGCGAAAACTTCATTAAGCAATTTTTATTTGTTACGTGCTCCTACATACTGATATTTGCTCCTACTGTCAATTCAAGGAACTTCTATGTAAGAAAATTGAGGAGCTAGATTTTTAAAAACGAAACTGAAAAATTTAGGACCGGAAGTGGAAAACTTATGGAGAAAAAAACATTGCTTAATTTATGCGCTACTAAATGGTTCTTTGCCTGTTCAAAGATCAAGACGTGTTTTAATTCGTTTGTGCTCCAGGGCTATTTGGGATCAGATTTTTTTGGATTTTTAAAGCACAAATTTTTAAGAACATTGTTGAACAGGCGCCAATTGCTGATCTCGCTGAAAAATCTTGGACTTAAACGATTTTTGGAAATTTTGAATCGCCATATTCCTACAGCAATACGTCCTATTATGTACATCTACTTCGTTCAGTTACGTATTGCTCGAAGCAGATGGCCAACCAGCGGAAAAAGTGGAAAACATGGAAAATGGGAGTGCAACACCTGTCCCTCACCAACCGATACACAAGAACTACACGCAGCAGTGGCAACCAATTTTTTTGGCGCTAAATAACTTATTCCTAGCAATGTTTACTATTGTCTACATTATTGGCATCTTGTATTTTACTTTTTAGATTCATTTACCGAAAAAAAAACCATAACAAAAGAAGTAAAAAATTTTTTTCCACCAAAACAAGTCGTAAAGTGCGGAATTGGCGTATTATACTTATTATGATAACGGTAGTTTATTGTACTATTGATTTTTTTAAAGGGTAGTGTATTGTGTTTTAATTTATTAATACTCTCTAAAATATCTTACTGGTTTTGACTTTTCGAATTGCATGCTCTAACAGTAGATATATCGCAAATCGTCAACCAAAACGGTTTTTTACTGGCATTCTAGTAAGAAAATACTGATTGCGTCAGTAACCAGTAAAAAAAATTCTGGTTTCACCGGTAACTAGTAACTTAAAGAGTGTTACAGTTACTGGTTACCAGTAAAACCAGCAATTTTTTTACTGGTTTCTGAAGTCATAATTCTTTTTATCGCTATGCCCATAAAAAACCCTTTTGAGATGATCTACGGTATTTTATACTGTTAGCATACATTCTAAAAGTCAAAACCAGTAAGATGTTTTAGAGAGTATATTTTCACCTTCGTATCAATATCAGAAAACGCAATAATTAAAAAATTTTGAGGTTGTTACAATTGTAAATCCGGTTTGTTTATTTAAAATGTACAAAAATTTACAGAAAACAATAAATTTATAGTTTTAAAAATATATTAACAAACAAATAATCGTTAGGTTTTAAAATATACTCAACACTTGGTGTCTTCAAGAGGCTTGGTGTCTAGGTGCTTTCAACTATTTTTTTTTAAATTTTACACAAAAACTTAAATATTTTGGTTACCAATAAAACTATTACTATTATCAGAATTTGCTTAATTTTTGAGCCTAAAAAAGTAAACCTAAATTTGAAAAGTTCGTATAATGAAGTTTGTCGATTTGTGTGCATTTGTAGTAATTACCATGAAAACTATATTTGTATATTTTTCTTATGTTATGTTTCATTCAATTCATAGTGAGGCTCTAAAATGCAGCGATGTATTATACAACGTATATAATCATATATTAATTAATGAACACTGCAAGCAGTGTTTATTTTAAAACAGTTTGGATCTTTGTCATATATGTAATAAATATTTTTTTGAATTTTACGATTAATTAGTCCCAAGTATTAAACTTTTTTAGCAATATAATAAAATTTAATTTACGAAAATAGTTTATATTATTGCAGTTGAATTGTCTCGAACACCTGACTGTTTTCCAGCTTACTTTTTAAAACGCTTGGCTAAAGTTATTGCTGAACCTTTGGCAATAATGTTTTAGATCTTTTTTTTTTTTGTAAACTAATGGAACAGCTTGTCAAAGAAGAACTTCTTGCTTTTTTCCATATCATTTTTTCAAGGTTTCAACATGGTTTTAAGGCAAAACGTTCTACAATAACACAGCTGTTGGAAACTTTTAATGAGTGGACGCAGGCACTAAAAGATAAACCTCCAATTGATGTCATTTACTTGGATTTTGGCCAAGGCCTT
This sequence comes from Microlaimidae sp. YZB2_3, assembly GCA_030248175.1. NCBI lineage: Eukaryota > Metazoa > Nematoda > Chromadorea > Desmodorida > Microlaimidae > Microlaimidae sp. YZB2_3. The sequence goes on along the minus strand of JASAMX010018870.1, from coordinate 71,261 downwards.
TGACACCGTGTCACATCAAAATATGTTATATAAGTTAAAAAAATATGGAGTTTCTGGTAAATTTTTAAAATGAATAAAAGAATTTTTAGTTGGGCGGGAAAATAAAGTTGTAATTAATGACTCAGTATTCAAATCATTTCCTGTAAAAAGTTCAGTTCCTCAGGGTTCTGTTTTGGGTCCATTTTTTTAATATATATTAATGATATTGTTGATTGTGTTAAGTACTCACAAATTATACTCTTTGCAGATGATATAAAGGTGTTTGCGAAATCTTCATCTAAAGATTACCACATTCAAACTTTAAGACTCCAAAAAGATTTAGATAGAATACACAGCTGGTCACAAGACTGGCAATTGCAATTATCATATCATAAATGTGAAGTTCTTCATATTTGAAATCATAGCAAAGAGTTAATTTGTAAATATAAGCTTGGTAATAACGTACTTGCAACTACAGAATTGGTGCGTGACCTAGGTGTTTATATATCCCATGATATGAAATTCTCTAAACACTGTGAAATCACAGCAAAAAAAGCTATGAGAGTGATATCACTAATTTTTAGAACATTCAATTCAAACTCTAAAAATAATCTTTTCAGAGCATATAAGTCCTATGTCAGACAATTCTGGAGTATGCTAGTGCAGTTTCGAACCCTTTTTTACAAAAAAATATAAACATTTTGGAAAGAGTGCAACAAAATTTCACTAGACGGTTGTTTTATAAATGCAAGTTGTTACCTGTTGGTTATGAACATAGACTGGATTACCTAGGTTTAGAAAGATTAAAGAACCGAAGAGACAAAATTGATTTATATGAGTGCTCTAAAATTATACTCACTAAAAGTTGTTAATAGTTTAAAAGCCCCACGAATAAAGTTTATTTAAAAATCATTAAAGAAACATTTCTTTTGAAGAAAATTCATTATCTAGTTAATTATTTTTTATGAAACTTTATTTGTGGGGCTTTTTTGTTTAATTACTTAATGAAAACACCAAATAAAACCATTAACAACTTTTAGAGAGTACATTGCTTAAACAATTTGCAAGCCAATGATTTTTTTAAGTTTAACCTGCCGCCCACCCGTGGTCACGACCCGTGGTCTTTATATTGACCATTGAAGACAGCCGAATTAATGCAAGGAAATTTTTTTGCAAATAGGGTGGTTACACCTTGGAACAATCTACTCCCATCTCAAGTAACTGTCGATTCTTTGGATGCATTCAAGAAAAGTTTTAAAACTGACTTAAATAAGCGCTCTTTTTGAGCCTTTAAAGTCATATCAGATAGCTATGTTCATTGATATTTTGTTACAATTGTAATTCATATTGGCGGCAATTATGTCCCAGAATTGATGTTGTTGATGAAAAAAAGAAAAAAAAATCACTGGTATAGTATAAAAGACACGACGGTAACATAAAATTTCTACATTGGGAACTGTGCACGAGGGTACTAGATTTAAAAAATTGCTTTCATCACAATTCCGTAAATAAACCAATGCATTGATGTGCATGCAAGTGGATACTAAACGAGGGCATTGAACTGAACAAAAACAAGGTGCCTTCTGATCCGATGCAGTGTGATAGATAAGCTTATTACATAACATTTTTTTGAGCAGAAATCATGTCGTTTGTTAGATTGATGGATAAAAACTGCAATTAAAAAATAAACCAATTTGATTTTATAAAAATTTAATACGAAATTTTTAAGGCCAGTTTTTATACAATTTATTCCATTGATTGAATGTTAGAAGTCACCCCCGAGCTCTGGAACTTCGGCATTGCCATTTTATAGTAGTAATTATTCAATAGCGAATAGTCCTGAAAGAAAATTTTCCGGGAGCGAATGGACCAGGAGAGGTGAGAGGAATGATGGGACGTGGGGGCGAAATGTATTTTTTCGTTCGCCTGTCACTGCCATTTTACAGTGGCATTTTTGACTAACAAAGTAGCATGAATTTTGATCTAAGTTACATAATTTTACACATTCAGCGTGTAATTCTACACAAACAGTTTTGGCCTTCTTCGCTTCGTGAAGGTTTTCTAATCATACACATTCAAAATCACGGCTCAATATATTAATAAATAAATTTAAACTGTTTTTTCAGCTTTTTTAATAGTATATCTATTTACTCTAATGAGTTAGATATTGACTAATACAGTAATATTATTAAAAAATTCTTGACAAATCCAAAGAAATTTTATTTCAGACAAAAAGTCTAAATTGTTAGCTAATAATCGCTTCTTAACTTTTAATTTCTAAGACTTATTCATCTAGGTCACACTGACGCAATCCCTTCGTATAATTAGAAGTTATTAAAGTAATTTAGCCGTTCTTACAATTTATTTGTGTGTATTGTATTTTTTTCAAAATGTTTAATAATAAATAGTTGCCAATAATAAAAAGTATATATCATTCCAAATTTGTAAACAACGTTTTGTAACTCACTTCAGCTTCCAACAAAAAAAACAAGAAGTGTGAATTTTAGATAAATTATCTGACCAAACAACGTAGCCGATTTCCTTTTTTTTGAAAAAAATAATTAATTATTTCTGGTTAAAATTCATAAAGTTTAAGTTTTTGGCTGCCTACATTATGCTTATTTTCTTCCAAATATTTTTAAAACTCGTTTGTTTTTTTACAATTTCCTAATTGTAAACTGTTGTTTGAATTTTTAAATCAACACCCATCCGTTTAACTTCAATTTGTTTTTAGCTAAATTACTTAACTAAAATAAATTAAATACACGATAGTCAAAACCCTCCCATTTAAACGGCAGTTGTGTTAAAAATCTTTACAGAGTTATGATCTTATAGAATCATTTTTAACCAATTAGCGCTTAGGAAAAAATTGGAGATGTTTACATTTTTTTCTTTATATTTTGATCGTTAAGATTGGTGCAGTATTTGTCGAGATATTGCGTTTCCCGTACAAAAAACCCGCGATTTTTGTTTTTGTTAAAACACCAAACGACGGCACCGATTTTATGAAGTTTGCGCCACCTTTTTTTCCTTCATTTCTTGTTTTTAACGAAAAAATCGAGGGTTTTTTGTATGAGAAACTCAATATATCGGCAAATACTTCACCGATTTTAACGATCAAGGTATCAAACTAAAGTAGAAAGTAGCTGCTTTTTTGAGTTTATAACTTGTAACTTAAATCAATATACCAATTGAGCAATCTTTCATGAACAGAATTGTTAAAAAAGCCATTTTCGGGGGTCATTACTCCTGAACTACTGAAGATGTTTTGTTGAAAAAACTTTTGTGGGTTATTGGGGGCATGGGTAAAGTTTTTACAAAAAAACTATCAAAATCGAGAACAAAAAGTTTGACTCCGCACCGCACCTTTAAACTTTTATTTCGTCAATAAATTTTGACGCATCGCTTTGCGTCTGGAAACGTGGGGATTGAGAAAGACATAAAAGACAAAAAAAGAAACTTATTCTTGTTTAACTGCGCCGTAGATATTTAAAATTAGTTGGACCACAAATAATTGATCCACAACTATTAGATATTTTGTCCATAGTCCGCAAAAATATACCTTGAAATCTCTAAATGAATTTTAAAATTATAAAAACAAAAAAAGTTTTTCTGAGATTTTTTCAGGATTTATTTCCAGTTACACTTAAGTGTAAAAAATTATTTCATGCTTATTTAATTGACGGTAAGCTCAAAACCCCTAGGCGGCAAAATTAAAGATTTTACCAAATATTGTAAATTTTGTTTTTGTTATCACAGGCTGGGTTTAAACTAAACCCTGTGGCGAATAAAAACCGATAAAACCTGTTTCATACTTTGCCCAAAGTTTCCAAGGGAAAAAATCAAAAAGTTAAAGTTAATTTTGGGTGATTTAAAGGCGGTTTTTGGATTTTGTTCTGTATTTTTTGGCATTTTGATCTAAATAAGAAGTACAAAAGTTTTTAGATTCAAAAAACGTTCTTATTAAACAGGATGGAACTTTTAAGTTTTGTTTTTTAAACACTTCGGACAAAGTATGTCCCGAGGGTAAAAGTAAACTAGAATTGTTAGCAATTTAAAATATAAAAGCCTTCAATATTTGATTGTTTTTGCCTTTAGGAATTGGTTTTTTTTATTGTATATTTAAAGGTGGATAATACAATAATCCGGGACAAAAGTGTGACACTCGTGTTTAACAAACGCGGCCATGTGAAAGACAACCAGCGGAAAGACAGGTGTCATCGTGACAGACGGGTGCCATCGTGACGAACGGGTGTCATCGTGACGGACGGGTGTCATCGTGACGGACGGGTGTCATCGTGACGGACGGGTGTCATCGTGACGGACGGGTGTCACGATAAATGCTTTGAAAACCATGTTTCTAAAGATATTTTGTCTTGCTGGCTGACTTTCAAAAACTTTTACAATTTAATACCGTACCTTTTTTTAAACTCGAATAAGCGACAAAAAACAGATGCTGCGTGAAAACCAGAATAAATAACACAAATATATTATTTATTATGCTAGTATAAAATCACATTCATACAAATTTAAATAAGGGCAAATTTAACCTTTTTTAATATAAAAAAACCGCGAAAACAAATTAAGAAGTTACTTTTGTATTAATTTGTCATAAAATAAATTAAAAAATATGAAAAATATGCCCACAATTACTTAAAAGGACTATTTTTGTTTAAGAAATAACCAGGAACAAAAAAAAATTTCAGTTTAGTTTAAAAATGATACGTGAAAGAAGCAAAAGGATATGACATGCAAATGTGCACAATTTAGTTTCTTTAAAATAAATATTCGTTATTTTCATTCGGGTTTTTTTCATAGAATTAGAAAGAAATAATAAAACATTAATGTTTATGTTAGAAATATGAGAAAAAACACGACTACAGAGGGGTTCGAACTTAGGACCCTCAAATGCAAAGACCATCCACTGCGCTACTGTAGTTATGACTGAGTTCGCCTAAAACCGTATTATAAACGGCTGTTTGCAACCACCGATGTTTTCAGGCAATATTTTTACTTTTTTTGGTGTTTTGGGGAATTTTTAAAAATAATGTAAACTGAATTTTATTTTGCATTAAAATGCCGACAAATCTGCGGTATTTTTTATAAAAAATATATTAGTTTGTGTTCAGTTTTATTGTGTTTTTTATTGTAAAAAATTAGAAAATATACATTTGTTGTGTTCTTTACAATGCTTTAATTTGTAAAATATAAAATTTATTTAAGGTTTTTAACAATTTATTCCATAATCCTTCGTTATTTTGGTTTGATTTTGGGGATTTTTTTATTTGCAACTTTATTATTTTTTTTTTTTTTGAAGAAAAGGAAGAAGGCTCATTAAATACATCCAAACAATTATCTCCCTTCACTCGGCACTTAAAATAACACCTGAATAAATGTAGAAAAAACCCATTAAAACCTTAAAATATGTTTTAAAAAAAGCAAATGATTATGTCGAACTACATTTCTTTAAAACTAAGTGACTTATTCTCTCACTGTAAAGCGAATTCTTTTTATATTTATGCATTACATCTATATTAATTTCTTGAGAATGCTGAGCTAAGTGTTTGGAAGCCAGCCAGGAAGATTAAACAAATATCTTTAGAAACATGGTTTTCAAACTATTTATCGTGACACCCGTCCGTCACGATGACACCCGTCCATCACGATGACACCCGTCCGTCACGATGACATCCGTCCGTCACGATGACACCCGTCCGTCACGATGACACCCGTCCGTCACGATGACACCCGTCCGTCACGATGACACCCGTGATGACACCCGTCCGTCACGATGACACCTGTCCGTCCGCTGGTTGTTTTTCGCTAGCCGCGTTTGTTTAACACGAGTGTTACACCTTTGTCCCGAAACATCGTATTATCCACCTTTTGTATATTACAAAGACATGGCTGGGCTGGACAATATATTATTTTCAAAATTGCTTTACTTATACACTGTAGACAATAGATATTAATAAGAAATAATAGAAGCTTGCTTTTTGAATAAAATAGTATTAGTAAGAATAATATTAGTATTTTATCAATAGACAACCTTATAGGGGGTATTTTGTATTGTATTGTCTCATTTGTTGACATTTTTAATCATATGGTTAAAAAGGTCGATTTAATTTGGCCAAACAAAAAACAAGTATAATTAATAGAAATTAAAATGACTAATTAAGAAATAAAATTGAGCAAACAAAAGAGCCTAAAGCAATTTGCTTCTGACTTTTATACTTAAAACAAAGCTTTTTTCAATTTATAGCTTTTAAATAACAATTTTTTTTGTTTTTCTTTTCACATGCAGTTATTTCTCATAAATATTAAACCCCAAAAAATATCCGATACAAAGATGTCTAAAATTTCATGAAATATTTTGGTCAAACTTTTTTTGTACAACAGCCGAATATTGTCTTGGTTTACATTTTCATGATGAATAAATTTAGAAGCAAAAACAGATAAAGATTCATTTTCATTTCATAAACTAAAGCTAAAGTCTTCCAGGCTGAAATTAAGGGCACAACCACTCTCCACCAAGAAGAAATAAACAATAAACCCGTGAGCGAGAAAAATTTTAAAAAAAAGTTTTCAACGATTATGTAACCAATTATTATTTAATTGCGTCATGTGTTTCTCTGCACGTGATATTTTTCAAAAAACGAGTGGTTACTTTACCACTCATCTATTTATTTTCATCCTATAGAATTTATCTTTAGTTCTGAATAAGCGTTTATTACTATACGAGAAGGAGTACAAAATAAAAAAATGATAAAATTTGAAAAAATCGTAATTTCCTTAGTTTCTTTAATCGAAACCTATACTTTATTAAAATTGCAACACGATGATATGTTTAAGTGTTTTAATATATCAGTTTGTGCTAAATAAATTTAGATTTTTTGATTAAACATCACAATAGTTAAAAATCATCACTAAAATAGTATTTTTGTGAACAATGATTTTGAATTAGCAAATTTAAAGTTGAGATTTGTGCTTTAAAACTAATTTCAAACCTATATAGGTTTTTTAATGTTTTGATTGTAAAACTATTCAAAATTTAAAAATTAATTTTAAAAAGCCAATTCCAGATTTTTAAATAGAGGCATTTTCAATAATAGAAACATTAAAAAAGTGGAAGCGAAACGCGCCAGCAGCGCCGTACCTACGAAGCGGCAAAAAACTGAAAATCCCTAACAAATATTTTTGCCTTTGTAATATTAAAAAGACTAATAAATATTTAAAATATTTAAAACCGTAAAATGTAGTCGCTCGCTGTTTCTCAAATTCCCCTATGAGTGACACTAGTTGCCCACACTAAAAACCCTTCTTCAGAACTAGTCTATAGTAGAAGTTTAATAATTAAGTCTATAAAATATTTCTCTTTTCATCGTCTTGACATAGATTGCGACATGTAAAAAATGCTGATGATTATTAATTTAAACAAAAAACACTTAACTAACAGGAACTAAATTTAAAAGCATGACATTTTTGGTTAAATAAAGAGCACGTATGTATATGAACAAAACGCCTCAGGATATTTGTCAGAATAAAGTTAAACTGATTTATTTTTTATGTTAAGGTACTTTACAAACTGCTAATACTTTGATATAAACTACAGTGATAAAATTATTTAAGTAAAATGTTTTCCTAAGATTGTATGTAGAACCTTCTAGAACATTCTGGAAAGTGAGGTCATATTACCTAATGCTCATTGGCTAAGAACTTTCTAGAAACTTCTGGAAGCATGCTTTGCTGGTATATAAATGGGGCCTGTTAGCTCCTGATTATTGTTGTGTATATTTGCCTTTCTTTGTGCTTTGTCATTACTGCTCTGGCTATACTATACTGCTGCTTTGCCTTGTGCTACTTTGCTACTGCTGCTGTTTATCTGTTCCTGTTAGCAAATAAACTACTGTTTTGGAATCCTTTTGTGTACATCGCCACTGAAAACACAACAAGGATTTACTGGCGTGACGAGCAAGATCTTCCATTGTATTTGCTACTGTTGCTGCTACCTTCCTGGTCTGACACCCAGATTACCCAGAATACCTGCTTATTTTCTGGTGTAATTACAGTCACTTGCAAAAATGTCCGAAACAAATGAACTGATCAAGCTGCTTCAAGAGCAAATGGAGATCCAGAGAAAAGAAGCAGAAAGGAGAGAATCACTTCTTATGGATGAACTCAAACAGTCCAGGATTGAAACCAAGCAACTGATGGAAACACTCTCAGTTAAGGGTATTTCTGGTTTAGCAGTAGGGGCCTCTCCAACTGCTGCCGCCATCCCTAGCTTCCCTGGGTTTGATTCTACTGCTGAACTGTGGACTGATTATTGGGCTCGGTTCCAGACTTTCACTGGGGCAAACTCTATCCCAGCTGAAAAACGAGCTCAAGTGTTTCTGACAAACCAATCAGCCACTACCTACAAGCTTCTTGCAAATCTGGCATCTCAACAGACGCCTCCTAAGGACATCAATGAACTCACAATGGAAGAAATTGTAGAATTTATGAAGGACCAGTTTGACCCTAAACGCTTCATTGTTCGAGAGCGTTTTAAGTTTTGGTCAAACACCAAAAGGAAACCAGGAGAAACCATTCAGGAATTGGCAGCCAGAATTCGTCAGGATGCTGCTACCTGCGATTTTGCTTCTATCAAGGACCCACAAGATGAAGCCTTGCGAACCCGTTTCATCTGCTCAGTGGGAAATGAGGCTGTTCTAAAAGCTCTCTTCAAGATTAAGGATGATGAGCTCAATTTCACCAGAGCCATAGAACTGGCCATTGAAACAGAAGATGCTGCCAAGGTGGCCAAGGAGACTGTCTATGGTTCCAAGGCTGAACCTGTCAAGAAAATCCTGTCTGGAAAACTGCACATGAAGACTGCTACAAACAACATGGCTGGAATCAAGCAACCAGCTGTGAGCCAGCACTTGGGACCTACTAAACAGGGTTCCTGTTTTCGCTGTGGAAAGGCCAATCACAAGGCTGATACCTGCCGCTTCAAAACTGCTACCTGCAATTATTGCAAGAAACAGGGGCATATTGAAGCTGTCTGTCTTTCTAAGCAGAATGCACAGAACAAATCTGGGGTCGCCAAATCTGCACACAGAGTCAAGTCTGTGCACAAAATGGTCCATTCTATTCCTCAGCTACATTGCGACTTCCAGTTGAATAATCAACCTGTGAAGATGGAAATGGACACTGGGGCAGGGGAAAATTTCATCTCTGTTGACACATGGAAGAAGTTGGGAAAGCCAGAGCTGAAACCAGTACAAAACGAACTCTATGAATCTGCCTCAAAGCATTACATGCCAGTTCTTGGAACCTGTGTCCTGGACACAAGTGTTGGCACACACACCAACACTCTGCCACTTCCCTACGTTGTTTGCCGAGTTCCAAAGCTGAACCTACTGGGAAGAACTGCTATTTACCAACTGGGAATATCCATTGATGGAATGCTGGAATCTTTATACAATGGATCCAGTACTACTACTGTCCATGCGATCAAGCAGGATTATACTGCAGACAGGTCACTGCAAGAGGCCTGCAAGCAGTTATGCAAGGAATTTCCAGATGTCTTCAAACCAGAATTGGGTTGCCTGAAGGATTTTGAGTTGGAGGTCAAATTTAAACCCGATGCTAAACCTGTCTTTTGCAAGGCAAGACCAGTGCCTTTTGCAATTCAGGAGGACCTCAATCATGCCTATGATGAAGGAATTGCCAAAGGTGTGTGGAAGCCCACACAGTTCAATGATAGTGGCACTCCAGTGGTCTCAGTTCGCAAAGCTCAATTAACGAAAGAGCAACGCCCAAAGATCAGAGTCTGTGGAGACTACTCAGCCACAGTGAATCCTCAACTGGAGGTCCATCGTCAACCAATTCCTCTCCCAGAGGATTTGATGCGCAAACTGGGAGGAGGTTACTGCTTCACCAAAATTGATCTGGCGGATGCCTATAACCAGATTCGACTTGGTCCTGTGAGCCAGAAGAAGCTTGCCTTAAGCACTCACCGAGGGGTGCTGCTTCAATTACGATTACCCTTTGGCATTAGTTCTGCTCCAGCTTATTTCCAGGAAATAATGGAGCAAATGTGCTGCGATCTTCCAGGTGTGGTTGTCTACTTTGATGACATACTTGTAGGTGGAAAAACACCACAAGAACATTTGGAAAACCTTCGGAGATTACTACAGCGCTTGGATGAAAAAGGGCTGAGATGCCGCTTAGAAAAATGCATTTTTGCACAGCCATCAGTGGAATACTTGGGCCATATCCTCTCAAATCACGGCATTGCCAAGGGATCCAAAGTGGAGGCAGTACTCAAGATGCCTCCTCCCACTGATGTTGCCAGTCTCCGATCTTTCCTGGGCTCAGTGCAATTCTATGCCAAATTCCTGCCCAACCTTGCTACAGTCACTGAGCCACTTCACATGCTTACAAGAAAAGGCGTAAAATGGCGCTGGGAAGCAAAGCAACAAGCTGCTTTTGTAAAATTGAAGGATCTTCTATGCAGTGAGAACCTGCTTGCTCACTTTGATCCATCCCTGGAACTTGGGATTGCTTGCGATGCGTCAGAAGTTGGGATTGGTGCAGTATTGTTTCACCGCTACCCTGATGGCAGTGAGCGCCCTCTCGCCAATGTATCAAAAACGCTGACAGAAACCCAGCGCCGGTACAGCCAAATACAGAAAGAAGCCCTGGCCATCATTTACGCCTTACAGAAATTTCACCAATTCCTATATGGAAGACGCTTCATTCTGGTTACCGATCACAAACCTCTGCTTGCACTGTTTGGGCCACACAAGGGTACACCTGCTCTGGCTGCTAACAGATTAGCCAGATGGGCCTTGTTCCTGAATCAGTATGAATACTCCATTGAATACCGAAAAACTTCTCACCATGGAAATGCTGATGCTCTAAGTCGTCTGCCAGCTGGACCAGACACCTTCTTTGACAGGGAGGAGGATGGAGTAGATGTTGACACTGTTTGCTCAATCAGGACCATTGGATTACAACTGAAGCCGACTGACCCTGGAGTCTTGGCTAAAGAAACATCCAAAGATACAGTCCTGTCTACAGTGATGCGGTACACTAGAGAAGGATGGCCAGCTCACTTAGCTTCTGATGAAGGTTCCACGAATACTGACAAAGACACTGATGAGGACACGCCTATCAGTGAGGGCTGCTCTGTGAAGGATTTCAAGAAGATAGCTAGTTACCTAAGCATTGCCAGCGGGTGCCTACTTTATGGGTCTCGGGTAGTAATCCCTGTGTCATTGCAACGACAAGTCTTGGAGCTGCTTCATTTGGGACATTTTGGCATGCAGCGTATGAAGCAGCTTGCACGCACTGCAGTCTACTGGCCAAGAATTGATGCTGACATCATGGAAGCATGTCGTCTATGCACCTCTTGTGCAGAACATCAAAACAAGCCATCAAAACCTGCAGTTCACCCCTGGATGCTACCAGAAAAACCGTGGAGCCGACTACACATTGACCATGCTGTTAATTTCATGGGAAACAACTGGCTGGTCATGATTGATGCTTACTCCAAGTATCCCTGCATACATGCGACAAGTTCAACTTCTACAAAAGCTACTACCAACCTGCTGGAAGAGGACTTTGCTCATTTTGGTTACCCTCATACCATTGTCTCAGACAATGCTACTACCTTCACATCTGAAGAGTTCCAGCAGTGGTGCAGGGAACGAGGAATTGTACACTTAACAGGTGCGCCATATCACCCTGCTACAAATGGAGCTGCTGAACGCCTAGTTCAATCTTTCAAGCAGGCTCTAAAGAAATCATCTTTGGCACCAAGGATGGCACTGCAAGAATTCTTGCAACATTACAGGCGCACACCTTTGCCTACTGGATTTTCACCCAGTGAATTGCTAAATGGACGTCAGATCCGCTGCAAGATTGATGTCCTACTGCCTTCACCTCCACACTTGGCTCAAGGAAAGCAAGCCCAGTTGGCCACAAAGTTCCAAATGAAGGAAAATTCTTCAGCGCAGATTGCTAAGATGTGGTCCTATTCTGTAGGAACACCTTGCTATGCCTTGTACTGTGGTCCAAAACGTGACAAGGATCCACGTTGGGTACCTGCAGTGGTCACGAAAGTTTTTGGATCAAGAAGCGTTAATGTCAAGGTTTGCCCCCGTGGTCCAACTTGGCGCAGACACCTGGAACAACTCCGACCTCGCTATGGAGTTCATGAAGATGAGGATCCTGGAGAAGCCCCTTTGCAAAAGAATAAAACTGCATACACTTCAATTCCAGAGCTAAGAGACTTGGAGTATAATGAACTGCCAGCAGCTAACGAAAAGAGGAATCCACGCCTACCAACTGGAGATGAATATGGGATTCACAACCCTCGCCGCTCCAAACAAAATCAGAAGCAGAAGACTAAGACTTGCTGTAATTAGACTGATCGCCTTCGGTGGGATAACCTCAGGCTGGCAGGGAGGTGTTAAGGTACTTTACAAACTGCTAATACTTTGATATAAACTACAGTGATAAAATTATTTAAGTAAAATGTTTTCCTAAGATTGTATGTAGAACCTTCTAGAACATTCTGGAAAGTGAGGTCATATTACCTAATGCTCATTGGCTAAGAACTTTCTAGAAACTTCTGGAAGCATGCTTTGCTGGTATATAAATGGGGCCTGTTAGCTCCTGATTATTGTTGTGTATATTTGCCTTTCTTTGTGCTTTGTCATTACTGCTCTGGCTATACTATACTGCTGCTTTGCCTTGTGCTACTTTGCTACTGCTGCTGTTTATCTGTTCCTGTTAGCAAATAAACTACTGTTTTGGAATCCTTTTGTGTACATCGCCACTGAAAACACAACATTATTTCAGATAAAACATAACATAAGTTCAAATTTTATATAAAATTGGCGGCTTTTACACTTACACCCATTCTTTATTTAACGTAAATAAAATGAATATTTTATTATCTTTAAATTTGAAAATTAATTGTTTAATCCAATTTAAGTCACAGACAGACGCCAATGTGGTAATAATTTAACCATAAAAAGGCGTAGAATTAGTACCGAAATTTTTGATTTTATTGCATTAATTAAGTCTGCAAGCAAATTTTTCCCTAATTTGTTAACTAATTTATTATTTAGGAAGAAATATTAAAATAATAAGGCATTGTTTATTAAAGTTACAAAATTATATAAATGAAATGTTCTTATATAAGTTTTTATATATTTTTTAATTTTCATTAATACAGATAAAAAACAAAACAATAAATTTGTATCGAATTTCGATGCAAACGCAGTAGTTCGCTTTGTATGCGCGCGGTTATCGCATACGGGGTCTTTGAACCCGTAAGTAACGAATCAATAGCCACTTATAAATTTTTTGAATTTGCAGCCGCAAAAAACAGACATCTTAAAGTCAAATTAAAACAACAGTTTGGGTTTTGGCTTATAGACATTGATTTTAGCGATTTCAAAATTTTGGCTCAAAAAACTTCCAAACTTGCAGCTAAAAGTTTCCCATTTTTGGCTTTTTGTTCCAAGTTTAAGGTCCTTCCGCTTTAAGTTGCCAAAATCCGCGACATTAAATTCGCAAACTTGTGGGGTAATTTATACAAAAAATTTAATAAAAGTATTTATGAAAGAAAAAACTCAAAATTTATACAAAAAAATTAATATAAGTATTCATATATATATATAAATAGACCTAATGTCTGTGTGTGTGTGTCTGTGAGTCTGTGTGTTCCCTAACTCCTCCCTAACCGTCCAACGGATTAAGGTGAATCAGGTATCGTTAGAAAGCTTATACCCCAGGGAATTTCTTAAGGAGTTGAAATTTTGAAACAACTTACATGGACACTTGTATACTGGACAACGCGTTTTTACCAGAGGGTCCCCCCTATGGATTTTGGAAGTTAAAAAATTTTTTGTCTAGGAATTGGCTTAAACTTTTTGTTTAGAGTAACTAGCTAATCTAAAGCCAGAAAATCATGTTTTTTGGAAAAAATAAACATAGACATCTTAATACTGGACAACGTTTTTTTCACTAAAAAAGGGAATTACCGTGCTCCCAACCACAAATGGGATTGGGCTAAATGAGATATTATTGCAAAGCTTACAGCTCAGGGAATGTCAAAAAGGGTTCAAATTTAGAAAAATTTTGCATGGACATTTTTAGCATAGATTAACATAGACATCTTAATACCGGACAAGGTTTTTTCACTAAAAAGAGGAACAAACTTTCTCCCCAACCAAAAAAAAAATTGGCTAAAAGAGATATCGTTGCAAAGCTTACAGACAGCGAAATGTCATAAAAGGGTTGAAATAAAAAAAATCGCATGGACATCTTTTGGTTGTACAAGACATTTTCACAAAAACAGGGCCCTATGGACTTTGAAAGTTGAAAAATTTTTTATCTTCGCATTGGTTCTAACTTATTGGTAAGAGTAATTTGCCAATGTAAAGCCAGAATATCATGTTTTTCGAAAAATGAACATGGACATCTTTATGCTAGGACAACATTTTTTCACTAAAAGGTTGCCACGAACTTTCTCCTTAACCACAAAAAGGATTGGGCTAAAAGGGATATCATTGCATAGCTTAAGTTTCAAGGAATGTCATAAAAGGGTTGAATGTTTAAAAAAATAAATAACAAGGACATTTTTATGCTGGACAACGCATTTTGACCAAAAGGGGGGCCCTTTTTTCCCAACCACAAAACGGATTGGGCTAAATGAGGTATCATTGCAAAGCTTACAGTCTGGAGAATTTAATAAATGGGTTGAAATTTTAAAAAATATTATGGACGTCTTTATACTAGACAACATATTTTTACCAAAGAGGGAAAGACCTTCCTGCACAATCACAAAAGAAAGGTTGGTTGGGGGGGGGGGGTGGGGGGGTGGGGGCGGGGGGGGGGGGGGGGGCGGGGGCTGGGTGTGGGGGGGTTTAAAGTCATTTTGCGTCTTGTTCGGGGCTCTGGGGGTTGTGTCTGGTCTTTGCTCTCTCCCCGGGCTTTCCTGTGGTGCGGGTTCTGGGTATCTTGTAGCTTGTGTGTGGGGTCGTTTGAATGTATGATAAATGCGGCTTTTTGTCGCGTTGGCTGTGCGGGCTTGTGAGACTCTCTCTCTGCCCGTTATATAGAGCTTTTTTGACTTTTTTTACGATTTTTCTTTAAAATCATATATAATATATATATAGATATATATATATATATCAGGGAAGAGCGCGGAGCGCTCTTTCCCTTATATTAAATGGGTTAAGTCACTGCACGGTTAACCGTTGTTGATGGCGTCATCGAAAATCACAAAACCTTTAATAGTTTTTTAGCCAATTAAAAATCTACACATTTTACATAACTAAAATATTACCCATATTTTTTTGATATTAAAAACCTAAAAACTTTTGCTAAACATACCTGAATTTTATACTAATAAGCTTAATTTGCTTAACTTTTTTTTGTTTTTTTTTTGGGGTCCCCCAAAAATTTTTTCCTGTGGTAAATATTTGGAGCTGATTTTTTGCACGTAGATGCTAAATTGCCCCCTCACCTGAATTTTATTCTCGTATATGCTCTATTGCCCGTAGTTAAACCTCTGTTCATGTGAAAAACGACCAGTTTTTTTAGGTTACGCATTAGGTACTGGGGTACTTGTGTGACACTTTTTTTCCTTACTGAATTACATATTAAGTAACTTCATTCAGTAATACACATTCTCTTGTGGTTATTTTTTTGGTTTAAATTATAATTCCTTACCTTTTTATAAAAATTACTAATTTTCAACGGGAAGAGCGAAAAAATATCCTTACCACTACTTAGCAGCCAAATGGCAACAATAAAAATATTAAAAAAAATAAAATGAAATAAATCTTGGGTGACGTGTGAGCGCTGCGGGATACAATGTTTTAATAGACGGAAATTTATCAAAATCGAAACAGAAAAAAACTCTTTTTTATATGGAATACTAAGAAGCTACAATCACTCCAAAAATTTAATACGCGAAAAGACTGGTCTGGGTAACCTCGTAAAATTGTATGGAACCTGGAAAAACCATTTACAACGGTGTGGTTTTGTTGTTTAAAAATAAACCATCAATCCATAAAAATCAAGCACAAAACAAAAGTCCAAATAAAGGTAATTTCCAAAAAAGTGGTTAAATCAGGTCTAATTAAAAAAATTTAAACAGAAGAAAAAACACTATTTCATATGGTTCTTTCAGGTTCCATACAATTTTACGAAGTTACCCAGACTTAATTTTTGTATAGTATACTGCTTAAAATTACATTGAAGTTTTGGATATGAAAATAATTATATTCATATCATGAGGAGACCATGACGTTTCTTTTAAAATGAGTAAATTTTTTAATGTTTTATATCTTTAATAAATGACATTGAATTCAATGAATTAAAAGGCGGAAATTCTAGCAAAAGACGAAACAAAGTTTCGAAAAAAAAAAGCCTTATATTAAATGGAATAGTATAAAGCTACATAAGTCTAAAAACTAAATGCCAGAAAAGACTGAAACAAGTCTCTTTAAAACCTGTAAATTAATAACAGATTTTGTGAAATTTTCAGAAAAACAAAACCGAATAAAAACAATACGTGTAAAATCTTTAGTTTGCGTTTTTTAACCATTAATAAAACTTAATTCACATAAATTTCTCTCAAAGTGGATTAACTTTTTACATGAGTTAACCAGCTATAAATACCACAGTATTAGTTAAGTCACACGTCGTCAAAACGATACAAAAAAAGTATAACGCAAGCGTCACAGTAACCATGAAAAATTTTTGTCAAAATAAGTTATCGCATTGCGCATTAAATTTTGTAGTTTATCATTATTTTCGTATAAAGCAAAACATACCGCCATATTAACGGCTTTTTAAAATCAAATATCAAGTTTTAAGTCCGAAAAACATTGAAAAATTCAGATTTAATATAAGGCGACTTTTTCTTTAATGTTTCTATTTATTACATAAAACAAATTAGCTGTCAATGTATTTGTTAGATTAAAAGTCGCCTTATATTAAATCTGAATTTTTCAATGTTTTTCGGACTTTAAACTTTATATTTGATTTTAAAAAGCCGTTAATATGGCGGTATGTTTTGCTTTATACGAAAATAATGATAAACTACAAAATTTAATGAGCAATGCGATAACTTATTTTGACAAAAATTTTTCATGGTTACTGTGACGCTTGCGTTATACTTTTTTTGTATCGTTTTGACGACGTGTGACTTAACTAATACTGTGGTATTTATAGCTGGTTAACTTATGTAAAAAGTTAATCCACTTTGAGAGAAATTTATGTGAATTAAGTTTTATTAATGGTTAAAAAACGCATTTACACGTATTGTTTTTATTCGGTTTTGTTTTTCTGAAAATTTCACAAAATATGTTATTAATTTACAGGTTTTAAAGAGACTTGTTTCAGTCTTTTCTGGCATTTAGTTTTTAGACTTATGTAGCTTTATACTATTCCATTTAATATAAGGCTTTTTTTCGAAACTTTGTTTCGTCATTTAGATTTGATTTTTAATAATTTAATATTTTTGTATATTCAATATTTATTTTAATTTATGATTTTATATTATACCTAATTTGAATAAATTTACAGTTTACATTTGTAGAATGATTCACTCTTATTTACGATGGTAGTGCTATACTCGAAAGATTTGAAATAAACTTATTTTGTAAAATTTAGATTTTTTCTAAATTTAATGTAATGGCAACCACATGCAGTCATATCGTTATTCACCCCATTCTATGGGGCGATGTAATAGTAGGAGTACCTATTTCTGTAGTTTCAATTCTGTACAGCTCTGTCCTAATATTCGCCATGATAAAAAGTAAATATTTTCCGCTAAACACAAGGATTCTTCTGATCAATTTCATTATTTCGGCAGCTATTCTACAGACACTGTTGGCACTGGTATTTATTTATATTCCGGGAATCAGTACTCTCCTTACAGGTATGACAAAATAATAAAATTTACACTATGCTTTCTAAATGTAAATAATAAATGATTTATTAAAATTTTGAAAAACATGGCATTTCAAAAAATTACCTTACTGTCTTATTTTGGCTGTTCCGCAAAACGCATATACTTTATATTTGGTTATGCGTTTTGCGGAACAGCTAAAATGAGACAATAAGATTATTTTTTAAAATGCCATGTTTTTCAAAATTTTCATTTTTTTTAAGGTTCATACAATTAAAGTGCAATATGTTCCTGTTTTGTGACCATATACACGCTGGTCAAAATTCATTGTTCTAAACGATTGTGCGAATCGAAAAACCGAGGCCCCTAAAAATTGAAGCCCCTAAAAACCCGTCTATACACAAAATATAGGAGAGGGTGCGTTTAATAATAACGTTAGGTAAATAGTTAGTATTTTCGTACATAAACAACGTTATATGAATAAAAACTTAGTGCACACAGAGCAAACATTATTGTTTATTATTATTTTTGTAATTGTTATAACTTAATACTCATAAATGATTAGTCTGCAAACAATGTTTTATTGTCAAAAATAGACTATAGCACAAAGTTTTGTAAAATTTTCTGCCAAAATGGAGCTTTTCTTTATTGTAAAAAATAGACTATAGCACAACGTTTTGTAAAATTTTCTGCCAAAATGGAGCTTTTCTAAAACGACTAGAGTTTTACAAAGAGGTGCTCGCTGGGTATGTGAGGTTGTAATAAGGGAGTAATAAGGGAGAAGGAAGAATTATGTGATGCTACTTAAGAATATATTCATGGAAAATTTTTAAAAAAGGTAAATACAGAGATTATATTTTAATGCAATATTATAAAATTTATATAATAATTGAAAAAAATATTTTTGAAAAATTATACTAAGACTAAGCAGAAAATTTTTTTTAAAAATTAAATGTATTATAAGTTTTACATTTGTTACAAAATTATTTTTAACGTAAAAATTTAACAAATAACTACCATAAATGGGTAAAATAAGCAAATACAAAAGCATCTTAAAAGGTGTACAACAGGTAAATGTTTAGAGAATAACTTAACGTTTTTTTCAACAGATAATTTACCATTTAAAACCTGTTTACCGCTTATACATTGTTTATCAGGCAAGCACAAAAAAGTGCACAATAAGAATTCATTTCGCCGGGTAATAAAGGGCGGCGGCGCGAAGACGGAAGCAGTCTGATTAGCGTATGGGGCGAACGGTAGGAAGTGGGTACTACAGAAGGCTCCGCTGAACCACAGTTTTAATGGGCGGAGTGCGGAAACTTTTAAAAGAATTTATTACCGAAGACTTCCGAGCCCGTCATATAAAAATATTTATCTCATTTTTTTAATATTCCGTAACAACGTATGTTTTTGATTAAATTCTTTTAAAAATAACTTATGTTGATCAAACTAAAAAAACACCTAATTTTTTTAAATAGCAAGAAAAACATTTGTATTAAATTTTAATTTACTCCAAAATTTATACTGCTAATAATAATGTTATTACTATTTGCAATTACTGAATCGCCTCATAAGAACAACAAATCGTTGCGAGAGATTCTATCGTGGAATACAAAGCATCTTCAAAACCAATCATCCGAACCTGTGCGAATTTATTCAGGATGCTTTCATGCTTGGTTTCTTGAATTAATTTACGAAAGTTTCATATTTTTTACTTAATTTAAACAATTTTTTATTATAAAAAAATCATAAATTTTATAGCTTTATTAATTAAATTTTATGTGTTTTACAATTGAAAATAAATTTAAAGTTGAACGTTTAATAAAAAAATTATTGGTGTTAACAATAAAAATAAATAACCCAAAAACTTAAAAACAACCAAGAAAATCCTTCTTACTGAATCATATTGATAAATACTATATATTTATTTATTAAGTTTATTCACGAAAGTTGTGAAAATAAATTAAAATTTTTTTGCAAACAAAAAACATTTTAAATTAAATTTAAAGATTATAAAAATATAAAAAAACAATTAAAAATATTTCAAAACTTTTTTACACAATTGCAAAAAAAATTACAAGAATCAAAGAAATAACATCAGACTTAAAAAAACTACGATTAGTACGCTAAAAACAACAATTATAATAAAATATAACAAAAAAATAAATCATTAAAACAATTAAGCAAAACAACCCCACCACATTTTCATATAGCTCAAATAATGCCATCGTACTACACTAATAGATTGTTTACGTTATAAAAAAAACCTATAGAAAAGTCACTCTCAGTTTTTAGGGGCCTAGGTTTTTAGGGGACTCGGTTTTTCCCGCCCCCTTCCTGTTCTAATTCTAAACGGAAGGAATCCCTCGCGCATAAAAGGTCACCCCATGCATAAAAAGACGCCGGCATTTATGTCTAATAACAGGCGGGCGCCTTTTTTAATAAGGGGCCCGCGCGGCATTGTTTTATCAATATTCCCACCTGCATTTTGAAGCACTGTTTTGCCGCTGCTCCTCGCACAACCTATCCCACGAAGCTATTTATCTATGACGTGATCACAAATACTACATGACATTTCAAAGGTAATAAAATTCTCAGGTGTAAATAAAACTATACTTTAAGGCTGTCTGTCGGTAAGCGACAAATCTAACAAGCATAGTTATTTGCAAACTGAAACAAATAAAGACTTTATTTTTTCTAAAAAACTAAGGGCTGGTTCATACTTATGACAAAATGTCCTTTAGACAAAGTCCAAAGGACAAAATCCAAAGGGAAAAGTCCAGAGGAAAAAGTCCAAAGGACAAAATCCAAAGGACAACGTATTCATACTTTTGTCCTTTGGACTTTTCCCTTTGGATTTTGCCCTTTGGACTTTGTCTAAAGGACAAATTCTAAGTAGCGTTCATACTTCGTCCAAAGGCAAAAGTCCAAAGGACGTTTTGGCTTTTATAAAATTGTCCTTTGGACTTTGTCCAAAGGACGTTTTTTCATAAGTATGAACCAGCCCTAAGACTTAAAAATGATTTTATTTTTCGGCTTTTTAATATAAGTATTTTAGCAATTTTTCTCTAATAATGTTCATTTTATTTTTATTTTATATTTTTTTTTATTTTAAACATTTATAAAAAATGCAATAACACCACAGTTAGATTTTGACCGCAGATTTTTCAAATTAATTTTTCTATCGTAATTTGACCTCATCATTCAATTTTTGACATTCATTTTTCTTAAGAAATTGTTATTGTCCGCAATCATTAAATGAAACCAATAAAATACATGTCAAAAATACATTATATTATAATAAAATTCATTACCAAAAATATTCTAAAAAAATTCCAAAAATATTCAAAAATATTCCAAAAATTCAAAAATAAAAAAATTAAAAAAAAATTCAAAAATATTCCAAAAATATTCAAAAGTATTCAAAAATATTCTTGATCAAAAATAAACATGGGCTCATTGGAAAGAAGAAAGAATTACGCAACTTTCTTAGGAAGCACTTTTTTCACTTAAGTTCTTATTATCGATTTATTGATCAAAATAAAAAAAATTGAAAAAATAGACAAATAAAAACTCCAAACCGCACAATAACAACCTTTTGGCAACAATAAGGATTGTACGGAGCAGACAACGAACAGCCCCTCATAGAAACCGCACAAAAAAGCAGAAGACGGTGCTCGGTTTTAATTGGTGGCGGAAACCGAACCAGTTCCCACCGCCATCTGTTTCAACCGTGCGGAAAACGGCGAAAACTACAAAGTACTTTTTTAATTCTTGCATTACTGATGACAAAAATAATTCAAAGTTTTTTTAAAAATAAATAATAATAAGCATCGGTGGCGCGGGAACGCCACGCGGCGGTTTATCCCCACAGCACCGTACACACTATAATAAGAGAACGTTGGGAAAAATTTTTTATAATTTATGTCCATCTTCTTCTATTTATTATTATAATTCCAACGCTCATTGTCTTAACATCCATATTCTTTCATCGTTCAAGCGGCGATTTAACCCTGCGGTACCGCACCTACTATAATCAGAGAATCTGGATAAAAATTGTAATTTATGTTCATCATCTTCTTCTTCTAAGTTTTTTAGTCCAAAAAAATAATTGCTATCATCGGTGGCGCGGGAGCACCCATTGCGATTTAGCCCCACGGCACCGCGACAACTATAAATAGAGCACCTGGTAAATTTTGTAATTTATGTTTATCATATTTTTCCTCTTATTATTATTTATATTTCAAAAAATACAATTCAAATCATCGGTGATGGAAAAGTGCCACATTGCAATTTAGCTCACGGCACCGCGCCAACTATACTTAGAGAACGTGTGTAAATTTTGTAATGTTCATGTCCATCCTCTTCTTCTTATTTTTATTTTGATTTGAAAATTATAATTGCAATCATTGGCGCACGCCATCGCGCCAACTATATTTAGAGAGCGTAGGTAAACTTTGTCTGGAGCGCCACTGCACCGCACTAACTATAATTAAACAACGTGGATAAATTTTTTTAATTTAAATTCATCTTCTTTTTATTATTATTTTTAATTTTATTATAAATAAATTATTGGTGGCGCAGGAGCGCCACACGGAGACTAAGCCTCACGACACCGCGCAAACTATAATTAAAGAACGTGGGTAAATTTGGTATTATGTTCTTCCTATTATTATTATTAATACATTATTTTTTTAACGTTTATATCTTAAAACCAGTATTCCTCCCTCGTTATTGATTGATCAAAAAACATGTTTTTTTTTTGGAAATCGTGAAAATTGAGCAATAATTCTTAGAAACTACTTTGTATTGATAGATAATATGTGTTTTATTGATAATATTAAAACTGTTAAAAAAGTATATCTCGGCAACGGAATGATTATAAACATAGTAAAATACTCTCATAAACTGATTATTTATTAAAACAAACTTAAATAATTATCTTAGAAGCCGTTTTTTATTGATAAATGATACGTGTTCTGTTGATAATATTAAAACTGTTAAAAAAGTATGTCTCGCAACAAAATGATCATGAACATATGTAATTTCGCAGCTAAAACTAAAGTTTATTAGGCTATTTTTTATTTAATTCAAAAAAAGTGGTAGACCAGCCTTGAAAAATGCTCTAAAAATAGAGCAGGAGAAAGGGGCGATTTTTCCCCGGGCGTATGTTTAGACAGAAAAGTTGCGGACTAGTCTGAAATGGACATTATGTGGACTATAAGAAATTCGCATTTGGTTTTGGCAGCTGCTTACTGAATAAAAATTTCTACCATATGATAATGATTTGTTTATACATTGATCACACAGTACTGTTGCATATTTTTATTCTGATGAAATTTCAATTGAAAAAATCATACTCACAGCAATCTTTGACAAGCGCGAAATCGCCACTTTTTCAAATTTATAGTTGTTTCTTACACTTACAAATATAGCATTCTAATTGAAAAAGTGGCGCTTGTCAAAAATTGCTGTGAAGATGATTTTTTCAATTGACATTTCACCAGACTAAAAAAATGCAACAGTGCTGTGTAATTAGATCAATGTATAAACAAATCATTATCATATAATAGAAATTTTTATTCAGTGAGCATCTGCCCAAACCAAATGCAAATTTCCTATAGTCCACATAATGTCCATTTCAGACTAGTCCGCAACTTTTCTGTCTAAACATACGCCCGGGGAAAAATCGCCCCTTTTTTCTGCTCTATTTTTAGAGCATTTTTCAAGGCTAGTTTCAATTTTAAAAAGTACTTATTATTTTAAATTCTCGAATAATCGCAATTTATTTTTGTAACTGGATTATTACTAATTCCCTGAAGTAAAAAATTAAATTAAAATTATTACAAAAACAAAATATTAACCCACAATAATACAATCCACTAATACAATCAAAAATATATAATAAAAAAATGAGAAACTTAGAACAAACTGCGCTTAGAAAAAACGACCGATTTAAATAAGGCCTTTCAACTTTTGAAACCATTTAAATGGGATCCCAATTAAATGGAATCCGTTCCCATTTAATTGGGATCCCATTTAAATGGAATCGGGTTCCATTTAAATGGGACTTATTTTAATGGGATTCCATTTAAATGGAACCAAAAGTCGAAAGGTCTCATTTAAATGGGACCAGGTTCCATTTAATTGGGACCAGGTTCCATTTAAGTGGGACCAGGTCAAATTTCAATGGGACGTGTTTTTTTTTCAAGCAGTTTGTTCTAAGTGTCTTATTTTTCCTTTATTATATTTTTTTGATATAATTTAGTCCTCTTATGTTTTAAAAAATAATAATAATAATAATAATACAGTGTGGTTATTTGAAATAAATATCTGTTTTGTTTACAGATTTTCACTTTGTTTGTCAGATTTGTCACTTCTTAACAGCTTTTAAGTTTAATTAAAGCTAAATTCTTTCAAGCTAAAATTAAGGGCGTTATTGCTCTCCTGCAAAAAGAAATTTAAAAAATAAAGACGCAAGCCAAGAAAAATATAAAAAATCGTGAGTGGGAATGTAACAAAAAAAAATTAAATTCCGTCACGCGTTTCCCTCCAAAGCTGCACAGAATATTTTCTCAAGAAGAACGAGTGATTACTTGACCATTATCACAATTTCATCCTGATGGATGTTTTCTAATTTATTTTAAAGTAACAGCCCGTATTGGTTTTGGGACTAATTTCGTCAATACGTTAATTATTATTGGAAGGGGTTATGGTTATGAACAATTTTTTTATTTATTTATTTTAGTTTAAAACACTTATGAAACAAAAACATTTTCACCTTAGAATAATTTTAGCAATTTTTTAATTTAATTTTTATATTACATTATAAATGGGTGGAGCACAAAAACTTTTTGCAAATATTCTGATAGAAACAGTTATTTTGATTTATCTGAGGTGTATTTTTACATATGCAATTAGTTCACAATTAAATTTTATCGTCGATTTCAGTTTTTTTTAATTAAACATAAGAAAGATAAATTGAATGCATATGAATGTCTTATAATGGTGCTTTCTAAGATACTGTTGTTGAAAATTGAAGCTGCGCTGTCAGCAATATAAAAATGCAGATGCTTAATATTTTTAATGTTTAGTGTTTTTATTTTGATTTATTTATGTGTTTTCATAATTAAAATTTAGGATATAAGCCAATAAAACCAAAAAAGTGTTTGACAGAAGAACGGATAGCAAGATCAATAGTTATTAATGGAACTGGATCTTTGGTTGCTATTGCGATTGAAAGATTCATTGTGACAGTATATATCATCAGATGCGAAAACTCCTCAAGTATGTTTTTTTTACTTCTAGCCGCCTTAGATTTATTTTACCTGATTTATTTAAATTCATTTGCATTAAGACTAGAATTAGAAGAAAATTAAAAATAATTTTAATTTTTTATTTCATTAATTAGCAATGCTTACCAACAGTGTCAATAGTTGCAGTTTTATTTAGTTTTTGATAATTTTCCAAGAACTGACATCGACATGACCGATCCAATACTAAAGCTTTTACTAAATTTTTTACGATATTCACAGTGATAACATACACAAAAATCATACAAACAGACAAAGACACACAAACAAAAAGACACACAGAGAGACTCATACATATACACATACATACACACACACTCACAGTCACATACATTCCCACATTCAGACATATACATATACACATTCACACATTCACACATATACATAAACACGCATACAAACACGCACAGGAACGACATACACACATGTAAAAGAAAGGAATTACATCCCAAATTTTTGTCGCGTGTCACATATAATAAAACAAAATTACATGTTAAAACTATTATTTTCAGGAAAAGTTAGAGTAGTACACACTTTTTGGACATCAAGCACTGAAAGTGGTGCTCTAGAATACCGCCAAAAATCAAAACGCTATGGAAAAGCTGCGATTATTGTTGTGTTTGTGTGGATATGCACTGTCACCTTGGTAAATTTCATATGTATTCGATTATATTTTTATATAAACTGTATTATCACCAAAAACTGGTATTCACTTTCAGTTGCTTTTTAATAATTGTTTATTGTTGGGTATTACGTTATATGATTTCAATAATAGTTAGTTTCGCAGCATGTTTTACCGCAAAGGTCAAAATTATTGACTCACACGTGAAAAATCCCAAGGAGCATTTTCAAAAAACAAAAAACATGCTGTTTGTTTTTTATTCGTATCTTTTTGTCAGTTTGTCAGTTTTCTCGCTAAACTGTATTTTACAAAGGTCTCGAATATAAGTTTTCTGAAATTTTATTTAAAGTTTTTTAGGGTAATTTTACTGAAAAATTTCATTTCGATACGGGTTCTGACGGAAACTCAACAAATAATATTACTATTGCTTGTTCTTGTGGGGATTTGGGATTTTCCAGAACGACTTCTTTTATTGCCAAAATGAGACCAGTGCTGTTTTTGGGCATATTGTCCACTTCCGCGCTTTGTGTCTACGTGTGGCACCAGAATAAAACAAAACTGAACCAATTCTCCTTAAACACCGCTCGTCACTCTCTCAGGGAGCGTTTCCTCATGCGACAAAATATACAGGTTTATAAATATATATGCAATATAATTAAAGTCGTACGTAAACTCTAATTCAGCAGACCAACGAAGGGACAGAAATTTATGATCAGCTTATTAAATTTTTTTTATTTAATGTAACTAAAACTTTATCTCACGGCATTAATTATACTTTTTCATGTAAATATCAGTAAAATTTGAAATAATTAATACATAAGTAACTAGAAACAAAAATTAAAATTAAAACAAAATTATGATGAATAATATTTAAACTATTACGTAATAAAAAGAATACATAATCTCTTCTTTTTTTTTTAATGATCAGATAACAGAATTAATATCATACTAAGCATAGTTTATGCATAGTTTAATTCTTCTGTTTTCATCATTTCATTGTGTTTATTTTTTCTCTTTTTCTATTTTTTTTCTTTTTTTTTCATCAACAACATCAAATCGCCGCGACTTAATTGCCGCCAATATGAATCACAATTGTAACTAATTATCAATGAACATAGCTATCTGATATGACTTTGTATGTTATGTATTCTTAATAATAATAACAAATTGACTTTTTGATGGATTTTTAAACAATATTGCTTATTTATGGGACAAATTTAATTAAATGTGGTAACCTTTTAATTCACTTCAATTCAAGGTTTGTAATCGAAAGGTATTATCAGAAATCGAACACTGTTTTGGACATGCTCAGTTCTTTTAAAATAAAAGTTTGAGCAGGTTTACGAAAAAACTTTTTTATTGATTATTGTCGCTTCCTATAGTTTGAGTTTCCCTTTAAACTCGTCAACAAAGAAGCGAAAGAAACTAAATTATTATTAAGTACTATGGTTTATACTAAATTAAATAAAAACTTCAAAACAAAATATAGTGGTTATAAATTACTCAAAAAAATTAAATGATGGTTGGTAATAAAATGATATAAATGCACACTAAAGAATAAAGCGACATTTTAGATTTTGATTAGTTTTTGTTAGCATTTAAACAAATTCCAATTAAAACATATGCTTTCTTTTATTAAAAAGTACAATTGGCTCTTAACCTAATGTTATCCGGTTCATTAATTCATTAAATTAAATCAGATACCCATGTTTGAATATTAATTAAACTTTGAAATGTATTTGAATATATTTTATTTATAGATCTCAACTTTAACAGTCTACGCGGTTGTTTTATGCGGCTGTTTTTTTGGAATGGTTTTTTTCTCTCGGATTTTTATTTTACGAATCTCCCCAAATTCTTTAGGTTAGTATTTATTTTTATCAATATTACTGAACACTTTTAAATGGCTATTAAAGAAAAATTTCTTTATTTTCTTAATACAATCAGACTTTCATTCGGGTTAACAATTATTAATCAAAAAATTTTTTAAGGTAGATTGAGTAAAAAAAACACAAAAAATCTAAATAAGAATAAAAAATAATAAAAATTTCCTTTCTTCTTTCCTTCTTCCTTCCTTTTTCCGTCCTTCCTTCTTTCCATCCTTTCTTCCTTCCTTCCTTCCTTCCTTCCTTCCTTCCTTCCTTCCTTCCTTCCTTCCTTCCTTCCTTCCTTCCTTCCTTCCTTCCTTCCTTCCTTCCTTCCTTCCTTCCTTCCTTCCTTCCTTCCTTCCTTCCTTCCTTCCTTCCTTCCTTCCTTCCTTCCTTCCTTCCTTCCTTCCTTCCTTCCTTCCTTCCTTCCTTCCTTCCTTCCTTCCTTCCTTCCTTCCTTCCTTCCTTCCTTCCTTCCTTCCTTCCTTCCTTCCTTCCTTCCTTCCTTCCTTCCTTCCTTTCTTCCTTCCTTCCTTCCTTCCTTCCTTCCTTCCTTCCTTCCTTCCTTCCTTCCTTCCTTCCTTCCTTCCTTCCATCCTTCCTTCCTTCCTTCCTTCCTTCCTTCCTTCCTTCCTTCCTTCTTTCCTTACCTTCTTCCTCATCATTTTCTGATTTATAATTGTAAACCATGTTGGTAATTAATGATACATATTTAGACTTTATGAAAAATCCATCTGATGCTAACGCTTGGGCCGCCTTGTGTTTATTATGTGTGCCTTTTCACGCGTTGGCACAGGGATATTTACTTCTATGCAAATTTCCGCATCTAAAAAACTTTTTCCCATTTCGAAAAATGAAAATTTTACCATTCTCAACAGAGCGAGAAAAACAACACCAAAAAAAATTGCCTAAGTTTATTACCAGTTATCAAATGTCAGCTCAAATTCACGTGAACGCACTTCAAAACAGCTGGAAACTCGAAAAACAAGGAAAAAGAAGTGGGCGTATTCAATCGTCAATTTATGATTCTTTTGTTTCAGGCGTTATAAAACTGAAAACAGATAATATAAGAAGAAAATGCTCTAAATACAATGAAAAACCAAATCACCACGAGATGGCACATTTTGAAGTACACAATAAAGTGGTTTCAAAATACAAAAAATACGAATTGACTTTTTTTTAAGATAAACATTTTGTAAAAAAAATATAAATGTATTCAAATTATTTCATAAATGTGCGGTTCGCTTAACTTGACAGAAAATTTTTTACCCTCTTCAGTCAAAAGGCGTGGTCCAGCATAAAAGTGTACATGTGTATTTTTTTTTTTAACTTAACATTTTTACGAGATTTCCTAAACGCTAATTTCCAATTCGTTTGGGGAGAAGAGTTCTTTTTTCTGTTTAATAGTATTGTAAAAAATATTTGTTTTCAAATATTTCAAGTAAAAATAATTTTGAAAACTTTAATTTTAGTAAAATAAAAGAAAAATTCATTTTCCATTTTTAACTTAAGTAAAATCAAAATGAAACTAAAGGATTAGAGTTTTAAGTAAAATAAAATTGAGTACTGTTTTTTAAGTGAAAGGAAGAGCAAGAAAATAAGAATAATTTTGAAATTTTGGCCAAAAAACTCTAATTATTGTTAATTTTGATGGTTTATTGTAATTTCTGAAGGTGATTCTTAGCATAACTATTGGCAAACTCAACGTGACTCGTGCTTTTTTGGTTATGAAAAAAATAGAGGCCATATGATGAAGAATCAAAATTCTCACTTTTACTGTTATTTATACAAAACAGTTAGTTAAAAATCTTGCTTAATATAAATTCATGATTTTATTTAACTGCAGCTTTTATTTAACTGGAATAACTACGTTTGTTAGTTCTGAATAAGCGTTTTTTACTGTACGAGAGAGGGTACAAAAAGAAAAAAATAAATTTAAAAAAATCGTTGGTTTTTGTTCTTGTTTTTTTTTTATTTTAAAACTATACTTAATAAAAATTGCTACACGATCATGTGTTTCACTACGTTGAATTGCTTTAATATATCAGTTTGTGCTAAATAATTTTTGGATTTTTTATTAACCATCACAATAGTTAGAAATTATTACTAAAATAGTATTTTCGTGAACAAGTCAAGTCAAGTCAAAGCGTTTATTCTAAATAAACCAACAGTTATACTTATAAGTGCAATATTAATTTGCGAACCGACATGGTTGCCAACACAGGGTACGGAAACATGGTTTAACCAAAAATATATTATCTATGTTTGGTTTAACTAGAAATGGTTCAAAGGCCTACAGCCCTAATATGAACCATTGTTTTAGCGAGTTTTTGAAAGTTGATGATGATGATATGATGATGATGTCGAATTATCGAAAATAAAGTTGAATTGAAATTTGTGCTTTGAAACTAATTTCACAACTACATAGATTTTCCGTCTACTGGCAAGGAAAAGACGTTCATGACATGCAGGGAAGCTAACGCCGGGCATGGGGATGTCGGGCGTCCCACGCCGGCCAAGTATCGCCGGTTCCATAAATAGTGGTATTTGATTTATGTTATCGTAAAATAATTTTTTGTTTTTATTTAAGACTATTCTTGCTTACATCAAAGTTATGAAAACGGCAGGAGCTAATATTTACAATCATTATCAAAGAATGAATTGAAACTATATTTAACAAAGGTTTTTAACTTTATTGGTTTTAAAAATGATTGTAATCTGTTTTCTGTAATTTTAAAATAGTACCATAGATCAAAAATTTTTAAATTTTAATGACCTCGTTTTCTACTCTTTAATCATTGATGAAATTAGTACAAAAATAGGGAGGAGCTCCGGAGCTCCAGACCTCCGGACTAATTGCAATTTTTAACGCACAGACAGTCAACGTGTCATTTTGACTTATTCTGCCATATATTACTATTAACAAAATCAGCTGAGTGCTAATTTTTCAAGTGAG
Source organism: Microlaimidae sp. YZB2_3 (assembly GCA_030248175.1). Taxonomy (NCBI): domain Eukaryota; kingdom Metazoa; phylum Nematoda; class Chromadorea; order Desmodorida; family Microlaimidae; species Microlaimidae sp. YZB2_3. Next base: position 40,597 of record JASAMX010018870.1, on the reverse strand, counting down.
AGAACCTGTTTTATTAAGTTTGTAGTAAAACAGTACTTAATTATATCTTGTAAATATTTTAGTTTTCGAATACTCCAAAGTATTTGATACTTTTTAAACAATTTAATACAATACCAATAAAGTAGCGCCCATTTCAAAATAGTATCGAACTTTTAAGTAAATACTTACTCCTAAAAAGTAGTACTTATTTGGTATTTTAATACTAATTGAATATATTTTGTAACCCCCACCCAATAAATAAATTAAAGAAATACCTTGTAACTTTTTGTAACCTTTTTAAAAACCATTGGTTTTGATAAAATCAACTGAATTCCAAAAAAAAATATTTCACAAAAAACTTCAAAAAATATTTTAGTTTAAACAATCGAAATTTATAAAAGTGTTTTTTTAAAATCAATAAAAAGCAAAAAAAAAACAAATAAAAATTTCTTTAATTTGGCTTGCCAGCAGTACAGAGTTGTTGCATGCAGCAACTCGCCTTATCCGCTATCTGATTCCATTTTCAATCCGGTGTGAACGGGTTATCCGCTATCCGCTATTCACTATCTGGGCCATTTTTACTCCGGTGTGAACGTGTTACCCGCTGTCCGCTATCCGCTATCCGTTATCCGTCCGGTGTGAAGCAGCCTTACTGTTTAAAATAAAAAGATGCGTTTTAATTTTTTTTTGTATGTTTAAACTAAAAATGTTGAGTAAAGGCATGTAATTGAAGTTCAAAAAAATATGTTTCTTCAAATTTACATTCTTTAATATAGTATTCTTCACTTTATGGTTAAATTTATAATACTGTAATACATAAACAACTTGCACTGAAACGCAGTTTATACATGAAGTATGCAATATACATAAGTGTCACCGTAATGGATAATTACCGTACTCCTACTTATATTTTTGTAGTATGCAGATCAACCGATAGAAAGCGCGCGAAATTTCGATCGGTTGATCTGTATACTACAAAAGATAAAGGGGATACGGTAATTATCCATTAGGGTGACGCTTATGTATACTGCATACTCCATGTATAAACAGCGTTTCAGTGCAAGGTGCCTATAGAGATTTCGCTATTGTGAATTAATGTTGTTAATTGATTTTAATTATAATTAATCTTATTACGTTTTGCTTTTCTAATCAAAACATGTACCACCTGTACAAATATGTTTTAACTCCTGCTCTATTTTTATATATTGCTTTTAACAAGAATATATTGCTATTAATTATGTAAAAGTGTATTTATGATAAATAAATAAAATAATAAAAATCGAAATATCGAAATAAAAATTTTGTTCTGCTTGAAGAAAAAAAATTTGCGCAATAAAAAATAAATTTTCCACTCACACGAGTTTAAATTTTAAATTTTAAATTTTAAAATTTTAAATTTTAAAATAAGAATATTAATTACCTATAACAAATAATAAACAGTAAAAACTTTGAATTTTTTGAAAAACTGACCAAAATTACAAATTCTGCTAAATTTATAGCCTGCCCCAGCCGGGGTAAAATTTTCTACCCCCTACCCCGGCCCCAGTCCCCGTCCAAGCAAATCCAAATTTCTCCATCCCGGCCCCTACCCCGGCATCAGCAAAATTTCTGCCACGGTCGATCCCTATTCTATGGACAAAATAGTCTATTCCAGAGGTAATATTTGAGGTTTGTTTAAAATAAGGCTTTAAATTTTAACGAAATTTATGGTGTTTTTATGCGGTTATTAAAAACACTTCAGCATAATTATTGTTTACAACATACTAATATATTTAAACATTACAATTTTACTTAAACATTTTTAATAACGAATATATATTTTTGGAATTATTTAGTAATAACACGACAGATCATAAGATAGTGGAAATGACATTTAAACAAGAAATTTAAATTAGTGACTTGTTAAATTGCAGTCACTAATTTAAATTACTTGTTTAAAATAAGCGCTTCCATCCTTAAACTTCACGTAAGGTAGATTAACCCTTTGGCATTTTTTTGTTCAAAAACCACTGCAAATCCGCAGAAGGCATTCTGCTTCAGTGCTGTAGTGTGTTAAACTGTACGACCGGGATCGTCCGGACGCGAAGTTTAACACTGAGCAGCGGTGGCGCGGAATACCGTCTGGGATTTCAAGCGAAAGAATCCCAAAAAGGTTATAGAAATCCCAACTAAAGGTAAACCCAACATGGCTGCAACAGTTGTTTGTTGGATTAAAAAAATACCCCCCATTAAGTAACCATTCAAGTAGCGACAATCTGACGTCACTTTACGAGCCAATTAGATTCGATTTAATAGGGAGTATTTGTTTGATAAAGTAAGGTCAGATTGTTCTGATTTGAATGGTTACTTAATGGGGGGCATTTTTTAATCCAACGAACAACTGTTGCAGCCACGTTGGGTTTACCTTTCGTTTCGGTGAACACCGCAGAGATGTTATCAAAAATGTTAAAGGAGCAGTGTCACAAATCAAATTCCTATAACGCCCGAACCGGACTGCTCCTTTAATACCAAACCTACCTAACTCAACTTTGGTATTTAGAGTGCTCTACTACAAGGCTACAATATTTTTAAATTTCAGCTGAATCGGTTCAGTATTAAAGGAACAGTCCGGTTCGGGCGTTATAGGAATTTGATTTGTGACAGTGCTCCTTTAAGGATAGTTTTTTAGTTAAACACTTTAATACAGAAAATCATACTGTAGACAATATGAAAATACATGTTTTAGAAAACATGCAGAGTAGTGATAAAAATGAATTATTAAACCGAGAAAACTTTTGGATACATGTGTTAGGTACAGCTTTTCCTTTTGGTCTTAATGTTTAAAATTAAAGGTTATGGTTTGATATCCAACAATAAAGATACAAGAAACTATAAAAATCATCCATATTTTAATTTTGCATTTCCATCCAAACAAAAAATTAGACATAGAAATGTTAAAAAACGCAATAGCAGGAAAATAGATACAGTAATAACTTAATTGTTAAATTAATGGAATTATTTAAAACTCCTATAATAACCGCATGAGAAATATATCAAAAATTAGCCGCAATTTCCTTAAAAAATTTTAAACAACTACATAATGAAATCGAGTGTGTGGTTTTTAACAAAAAATAGTGAAATTATCTATCCTTGCTATGACAGCTTTTATATTTAAGTATAATGATAGGGATAAAAACAAAAAAAAAACATGAGAATAGAATATTGTGGTGAATTATGCGCACCAAAATTTATTCACCCACCGTTAGCACGTGTTTTAAAAAACTATCGTAAAAATGCAAACATAAAAGTTTTCTGCGCGCATGTGACTAATTGCCCATGCTGCTAATTGGTTAAGCCTGGTTCACACTGAGGTGGCAATGCCACCGGTGGGAATGCCACCGCCACCGTTGGGAATGCCACCGGTGGCATTGCCATGCCACCGCTAGGTTCACACTGGGGTGGCATTGCCACCGCTGGAGATGTAATGCCAGCATTTCGTTCACGTGTAGAGCCAAGAAGATTTGGTAGTTAGTACATAATTTTTAACTTTATGATTCTGAATATATTGAAAATATTGATATTCCTGTATTGCTTGTACTTCAAAAAAGACATTAAAAAACTCGCAGAAGATGGTGTGGTACTCCTATTTTTTAACGGCGCAAACAGCAGAAAAAATTCCACGCTTTAGTTCAAGACATGAGACTGCAAGATCATGAATATTTTTTTGTCTATTTTCGGATGTCTGATGCTCAATTTGATTATTTGTATTCGCAGAAACAAACTTAAAAGTTTTCTTTTTAATTAAACATAAATCATTTTGTTTTTAGATTGTTTATTAACCCGTCATACATCCAATTTGAACCCATGGTCGTGCATCGAATTATATATGAAACTGCGCAGCAAAAATTTGCAAATCTTTTACAAACGCATAAAAGTTGGAAATTCTTAATAAATTCAAGCACTTTTCCGTACTATGTACATACGTGTGTTTAAAATTCATAAAAAACTACTTAAAATTTATTTTTCATAAAAAATCATTTGTTTTTTTTTTAACAAACTTAAAAGTTTTCTTTTTAATTAAACATAAATCATTTTGTTTTTAGATTGTTATATAACCCGTCATACATCCAATTTGAACCCATGGTCGTGCATCGAATTATATATAGACTATTTTTTTTCTTCATTTTTTATGCAATGTCCACGCGTTTTTCTGTTAAAACCGTAATATCCCTCATTGATTTTTTTACAATGCGCGCCATCCCACGCGTTTTTTTTTTTGAAAGAGCTGCCACCGGTGACGGAGTTGTGGATCGAACACAACAGCGGTGGCAATGCCACCTCGCGGTAGCATTGCCCCCTTGAGACGGCATTGCCACCTCAGTGTGAACACGTCCTATGTTTAACGTTGGACATAACAGCGGTGGCAATGCCACCTTGCGGCATTGCCACCTCAGTGTGAACCGCGCTTTAGTGGGTGGCAAATCCTTGGCACAGGGGGTTGACTTTTATTGCGTAAAAAGCAATGGGCTGGGTTCCCCCTAACAAAATTTTTTTTTTCGTTTTTACAGCATAGTTTCCTAACTTATAATCTAAATCGTGCAATTTTTTCTGTATATAAATTATAAAAGCTTTTTCTCCGTAATGTTTTTTATACCCTATAAAAGCAAAAATTATATAATTTTGTTTTGATAAATTTCCATAAAATTGGCTCCCTTCTTTGTTTTAAATATTCTGTTTTAGGTATCTGATTAATTTTCTTTTTTAGGTATAATTTAATTTTCTTTCATTTTCATAAAATCGTCTTTTTTTCTCTTTTTTGTTTTAAATATTCGGTTTTACGTATCTAATTTATTTTCTTTTCTCTTTACTTCTAAAATATCGTTAAATTTAATTGTTCAAAAAATATTTTAAAAAAAATTTTTTTTGTTAAAAAGTTTTGTTAATTTTAATACTTTCATTGTAATTTCCAGATCTACTTTTTGTAGTTGTTTTCGTTTCTCCACCTTTAATAGGTAGTTGTTATACATGTATCTATGTTAAGGTGCGAAATACATTTTTTAATTTTAAACCAGGTTTATTCATATTATTATTTATTGTACATAAATAGTAATAATAATGTTTAATTACAAAATTTAACTTTTTTAGGTTTTTAGATTGCAACAACCAATACATGGTAAATTTATATTATATCTGTTTTAGCATAATTGATATAGTAAATATGGGTTCCCTTTCCCTTACCCACTTTTTCGTTTTCTATTAACATCTGAAAAATTTGTTAACAATAACGGTTAAATCACCATAATTCTTTGGTTGAAAAACCGTGCAACAATTACTGAACGTATTATTCATCATAATAAACGACCAATCAGCTGCGCACAACCCATGCTTATGCAAATGCAAATTAAACGAAACAACAATTTTCAAAATATGCTTATGTATAGCATGGATTATAAGAGATCGAATGGAGTAAGCACAAAAGTGATTGACTGCGGAATTGGGGGCTACGGGTGGATAGAGCCCAAGGTCAAGGGGCCAAAACAGCAAAAATGGGTCTTTTTAGGACGATTTGTGGGAGGCTGAATACTCCTCAGGGGCCTATTTCATAAAGACGTTTGTAAATTTTTATTTTACGAAACTCCGCCTATTTTTTGTAAATTTCATGATAGAGGATATACAGCACGGCGAATATTGATCGCCCAGCAGAGATGAAATGACGTGGCTGCGACCAATTAGCGCAGAGCAGTGCGCGGAGATGCTCCCCCTGGATTACATACAAGTCGAAAAACCTTTATCGTGTATTTTACAAAAAATAGGCGGAGATTTGTAAAATGAGAATTTACAACGGTTTTTATGAAACAGGCCCCAGGGGGAAAATTTTTAATTTAAGACCAAAACGCCAAGACAAAGCCCATAAAAAACTGCAAAAAACTTGATTTCACTAACATATGAATTTCATATAAAATCAAGGATTTTAATTTTTAAAAATGTGAGGCCGTTAAAATAAAAAAACTATATTATATTTCAGCTATGAATGTTTTATTGAATAATTATTATCAAACTACAGCAAGGATATTGTTTATCGATTTTATTGATTTATCAAGTTTTATTGCTATTTTTTAGCCAAAAGAGATATAGTGATTTAAAAAACAAAATCTTTCAATACTAACACCAAAGGTCATATACCTTTTGTATAATTAAATTTAAACATAAAAGCGGTTTGTAAAAAGTGTAATATTGAAAACTAACACTTTTAACATTTTTTATCTATTTATTTTAGTCAAATTAAATTTAGAATAAATGTTTATTTTCACAGCAATGCGATTTTTATGTAAGGAAGAAATCCAATAAGAAATAGAATAAAAAATTAGAATAAATACTTGTATTAATCATATGTTTTTATAGCATTTAACATTTTGAACATGAAACAAAAATGTTTAATTATTGATTTTTATCATTTAAACTTTACAGGGTAAAATTGAGTATATTATTAAAAAATTTACTTCAAATTTAGTAAATTTTTGCGCAAAAATGATGTGGAATAAAGAATAAAACATTAAAACATTAAAGTACCAACGAAATAAAAGTGAAAAACCAATAGATAAAACCATGGGATGGGTGAAAACATATTATGGAATTTATTAAAAAATATAACCAATTAATTAAATTGCTTTTTAAACAGTCATTAAAATGGCGCATTACTTTTTAGTTGTGTCATAATAATTGCCTATTCTTTATTAATTTGCTTAAATTGAAATGGATTTATTTATTTACGTGAATTTAAATATATTGAGTTCCATTATTAAATTAAAAGTAGCAATTTATTAATTAGCGTGAATCACCAGAAAAATATGACTTTAAAAAAATAACATTTAAATAGATTGAAATTATGTTGTTTTAATGTCATATTCTAGCGAGGCTTTTATTCAGGAATTACAGATCTTTGGTAAAGTTTAATAGATTTTTTTATTTTTTGGCTAAAACCCACAATTAAGCTAATTAGCTTGAGCTAATTATGAGCTTGAGCTTTAGCCCGAGATTTATTGTGAGCTTGAGCTTGAGCTTGAGCTTAGTACTCACAATTAAATATATGTGAGTACCAATTGGTATTGAGCATTTGTGAGCAACTCAATGCATCCCTACTGGAAGAAAATTCCAGTATTAGCGGTTCTTGATGCAAAACTTTACAAACTAGTAGTAATGGGCGGAACTGCGGAATCCCCGGAACACTGGAACCAGAATTGCGATTTTCCGAAAATCGGGAAACTGGAACTCCAAATTTTGCCCGAAACATCCGGAATCGGAACTGCCTATTAAACCGAGAAACCCCCAGAACCGGAATTAGAACCGGAATTGAGATTTTCCAAAAATCCAGAACAGGAACCTGAACTGGCATTCCAAATTTTGCCCAGAACATACGGAACCCGGAACTGCCCATCACTCCCGGTTTATGAAAACGGCTGTTTTTCTTTAAAAACAGCTGAAAATCCGCAAAAGGGATTCCGCGCCAGTATGCTGCACTCTGTTTGTTAACCTCTGCGTCCTCGATCGTCCGGAAGCGAACCGTGCTATTGATAAAACTTTTGGACCCGGTCCAAAGCGGACTGGGTCCACTTTTTACACAGACCGCTCTGCGTAAAAAAGCGGTCCCAGTACGTTTTGATCATCCTGCTATTTATGGAAAGTACACTGATTTTTTACTATGCACATTTAATGAAATTTGCGTAAAACTATTAAAAAACTGAATATTTCTTTATTATTACATTTCTACGTTGAAATTTATAGTTGCAAGATTTATTAAGTTTTAATTTATAAAATTTAAAAATAATGTGAACAATTCTCTCACAAACGAAATAGCTGATTTGGACGTGTGCATTGCATTTGTAATAACGGACTGGGACCGCTTTTTACGTAGACCGGTCTGCGTAAAAAGTGGACACAGTCCGCTTTGGACCGGCTCCAAAAGATTTCTGAATAGCACGGAAAGTTTAACCTGGATTAACACAGTGCAATATACTTTCTGCGGATTTTCAGTGGACAGAATTCCATAGGGTTAAGAATGCTGGATGCTCTTGGAGTGCGGCTAGCACCAACGCAAGTTATACACCAAATGTGCACCATTCTTATTCCTTATTGTTTACCTAAAAAATTTTATTGAGGGGTAACCTTCCGGGGGGCTAGGGGCCAAACACAAATGCCGAAAACTTGTTTCAAAAATTTTTTTCAAAATTATCAAACATTCAAAACAACCTAATATTAAGCTTACATTAAGCCTTTAAACATGCAAATTTTTAAGATTTAACAGGTGTGTACAAGCCTTCTTGAAAAGCTACAAAATGCTTTTGTTATTTTTGCAAAAATCAACCTTTCGATATATGTATGTTTTAAATATTTTTTTGTTTTTCTATTTTACTTCGTGCATTTATGCATTTAATGTTGGGCGTAACAACATATTTCCTACTTTGTAAATCTGTTTCACCCCCTCGTTATATTTAAAGCGACCCATATTGGTTCCAGTTCGTGTAATTTTCTTTGTAATCTGTATTTGTCAAAATAAACCAATTTTTGATTTCAATTTTTTGTTTTTTATTGGTTTAAAAAAAAACTAAAGTTGGATTCTAGCAGGGTGAAAATAGCTAGATGGTAAGGTAACCACTCGTTGTTCCAGAAAATATCATGCCGAGAAAAATACGTGACGCAACTTTATAATAATAATTGGTTGCATTATCACTGACACTTTTTTTTTATTATTTTTATTTTCGCGCGTTGAATTTTCTTTTCTTCTTGACGGCAGGCGGTTACCCCTTAAGTTCAGCCCGAAGGATTTGAACTTTAATACATTAATACAATTTGGCCGTGATCCACGGGGCTTTTTTGTGGAGCTTTCGGTGTCACTTTTGATTAAAAAAACTGCGCGATTTAATTTTAATATGCGTTTAATATTTGTTTGTGATTTAAAATATGACAATTCTAGGTCAAGTTTTATGTTGTTCCGTTTACTACACTGTTTCCAAACTTTATTTTACTAAAATCAGAATGCTGAAAGTTATTTTAACAAACAGGTTTTTTTAATTGTTTATAAACTTTTTCACTTCCTATTCATTTTTCAAACAGACTTTGTTTACGATTAAACCATTTTTTCTCCGCGCAGTATCGCCACACAACAGCTATCACCGCTTTGCTTTGATGTTATGGATAGGGGAGTCTGTGTGGAAAGCGCATGTGAAAGAAATATCTATCCTGGGGTGGTATGCTGAAGGTTTAATCTAAATTAAAGTTAATCTGAGATTAGCGATTGTCGACACACGGTAAACATACTAAGAGTATCGATTGAATAATCTAGGTTAACGAACTTAATCTGAGATTAAGACTTAATCTCGAATTAAATCGTCACTAACTCGAGATTAAATTATTAATTTATGCAAATTTTTAAACCACCTCCGGAGGTGGATTAAAGATTTGCGGGTTTTTCCCGCTAATCTCGGATTAGTGGCGATTTAATCTGAGATTAAGTCTATTAACTCCGTTAACCTAGATTATTCAATCAATACTGTAAGTATGTTTACTGTGTGTCGACAATCGCTAATCTCAGATTAATTTTAAGTTGGATTAAACCTTCAGCATACCACCCCAGGTTATTTAACCGCGCTCATATTGCACTGTGCACAATTTTAATAAAATCAATAATAATCGTTTTAAAAATCATAAAACAAGCCAGCAAAAAAACCAAAAAAATGCCAACTTATTATTTTTGGTTTTAAATAATAAAAAAAATTATGAAAAAAAAATTTTTGTGAATAATTAATTTTTGAATCAAAGTAGATTCCCAGAGCACGTCTCGTTATGTCAAACACACTCTGGTTGAAATAATCATCCCACAGATTAGGTGTTGGTTTAGATCCTAAAAGCGAGTTTATTTATGTGTTATTTTTTTGTTTTAAAACTGTTTCATTAGCTGTAAATCTCGCGTAATTAGTCAAGTTTTTCTGTTGTACAAACTAATAATTTGTAACAAACAGGCTTTTTTGTGCTAGACTTCAACCAAAATAAAACAGTGTAAACAGAATAAAGTCTGTTCAAAGATGGTTAAGACTGACGACAAAATTTGAACTTTAAAAACTTTATTTCTCAAAAAGGATGCTTTCAAAAGAATCACTAGGTACGATATTTATAACTGTGTGCAGCTTAGAATTTTTGCTATCAGTTGAAACTAAAAAAGTCTATGTTCATCAATCACACCATCACTACAGCCGATACGATGAAAAAACCTGGGCCTCCAAAAACTTTATTAGTAAGAGATAAGAAACGCCGCTTGTTGTTAAAAAATACGTTTTCGAGTTTGTTCTGAATATATGAGCAGGATTGCAATGAGGCCCTGTGCCAGGGGGGGGCAGAAAACCATGCCCCCCCTTTTTTTCTGGGTTGGCCGGGGTAAAAATAAGAAAGAGGAGGTCCAGGGGAGGTGGGGGGAGGTAAAAGCGAAGGTAACTCCATTATGAACCCTGCTTCTCCCTACCTCCTTTCTTGTGGTATGCCAAAAGTGGATTTTGCCAGCCTGGCTGCTTTTAATTCGATGTAAATAGGTATTTTTAAGCCCTAATTTTGCCCATTCTTAACGCTAAATCAAAAAATTTCGCCTCCGGCGGCTGGGGGGACACCCCCAGACCCCCCGGCGGACGTTTCGCGTCCGCCTGGCCCCGCTTTGCGGCGCAAAAAGCGGCGCGAGCTTGCAGCGAAGCGCCGCATTTATATTTCATTTTCAGTTTTTTTAGAATCTGGCCCCCTCCTTTCAAAAGTCCTGGCACAGGCCCTGATTGCAATGGTAAGTTTCTTTTTGAAGGTTTGAATGTGGGTGGTTTTCGCGTTTTTTTTATTCAGTGTTGTCCATGGCTCCATGTGATGTTTTTGGACGATTGATGCTCTTTGGGGTGTGTCTAGCATTAACGCAAATTAATTTATACATGGAATGTGCGCCATTTTTTTGCTTTCTTGTGATTCAAAAAGTTTTTTTGGGTGGTGACCCCATGAATACCTAAAAGCCAGAAAAAGTGCGCACCCCATAGTGTATACAAAAATGACGCGGAATGGCGACAAAACTCAAACTTTGAAATGTTATATATCCCTAACGGAGGTTAGAATATGTGCGGGACATATATAGAGCATAGCTTAGACTCTTGGATATCTTTTGAAAAGGTTAAAAAAATGTTTTCCGATGACGTCATCACTATAGCCCATGCGGTGAAAAAAACCTGGTCTCAAAAAAAACCTAACTTTTTTTATTAGTACGAGATAAGAAACTCCGCTTGCTATGCTGTTAAAACATACTTTTCTGAGTTTTTTTTTCTGAAAGTTTGAGCGAAATCGGCTCGCTCGAATTTTTTTTATAATGCATTGAATGCGCGCGATTTTCGCGAATTTTTGCGAATTTTTTCCACGCTAATACACTGCTCAAATTATATATTTTGTTTTGCTTCCTGCTCAAAGTGTGTACGATATTGATTTTTATTAAAATTACCGTTTCGACAAGGTGTCGATAAAATAATTAAGCGAAATATTCGGAAAAGACCTAAAATCAACGTCAAATTTTCACCCTGTACCGGTGGAAACAAAAATTATGATCGCCTGTAAGTTTTTGGCAGGAAATGGGCTTCAAATGGATGTTGGAAATCACTTTCGCCTGTCACAACCAACAGTAAACAGGATAGTTTGGCAGATTGTTTTTATTGATATAATGGGCAGTATTAATACCTTGGATGAACTAGGGCCTAACTGTTAAAATAAACTATTACTTAGCTAAGCCTAAGCCTAAGACTAAGCCCGTTATTTCCTTGTCCCCAGTCACACATTTCAAAGCCAAAACTGACGGCTGTAAATTCCTGCCTAAACTGACCTAAACCGACTGTGCGAAATCCCCTCTCGTTTATTTTCCATTTGCTTTGGCTTAAATCTTACTATGTTTGCTAACTTAAATTAAAAATTTTGGGTTATTTTGTAAGAGAGGGGGTATTTACTCGTAATTATGGTGCATTTTTTTGCGCTAAAAGGATAACATTATTACTGCCCAGGTAATCCCGAAAATTGCCGCCAGAATGAAGGATTTCACCGTGATTCCAACAGGGGAGGATCTCAAGCGAACACAGAGCTATTTTAAAGATCTCACACGTATTCCTGCAGTTGCAGTTGCAGGGTTCGGTGATGAAATATAGGGGTATTTACATACATTACATGGGTTCGGAGAACGTATATAAAGTTAGCGCACGAAATTTGTGCGCGCACGAATTTCCGCGCACGAATTTTGAGCCTGTATATTTTCAGTCGCGCGCACGAAAAAAACGATTTTTGCGCCTATCGCACATTAAGCACAGTACGTGTATAAAATTAGTGCATGAAATTCGTGCGCGCACAAATTTCCGCGCACGAATTTTAGTTATTGTTATTGGTATATAAATAATTGATCGATTTTTTGGAAAAAATATTATAAAACATTATGCTACGATAATTAAATAGTATATTTTTGTTTTTTTATTATGAAAAACATTTACTTTTTTACACATTAAAAAGCTCAGCAATCCAATGAATTACAGAAAACAAAATTTGATTTTATTTTGCGAACTAATAAAAAAGAAAATCTACTTACAAAATTATTTTGTGATTAATAAATTGATAAATTTAGTTAAAAACACTGTCCTTATTGAAAATTTGTTGTTTTTTTATAAATACTAAATATTCTTATTGAATGTTTGAGAAATATTTGAGAAACTTTAATGTTTGAGAAAAAATTGTTTATAAACCCTGGAGAATACAACGTATGTATATTGTTTTTTGTAGTAATAATCAAATAAATAATTTAAAAAAAACACAAAAAAATCAATCGTAAATAAGTGCATTTTAAAGTTAGCGCACGGAATTCGTGCGCGCACGAATTTCCGCGCACGAATTTTAGTTATTGTTATTGGTATATAAATAATTGATCGATTGAAAGTATTATTTATCCGAAGTCACAGATACAAAATTTAGTGAGATGCTCTAAATCCGAGTCCAAAAAACCGCACCGGTCCCAAGGTTTTATGAACAGTGTTTTTAAATCGTTTGATTTGGAATCATATGTTAAAATAGCAAACGCATTATCATTTTGTTATTTTACATTTATAAATAATAGAAGAAACAATATGAGTTGAATTTGGAATTTTTCTCGTTTTTGAGAAATTTATATTAAATTCTAAAATAAGTTGCAATTTCAATTCTATAAATTTTGTATGACTCAAACCATCTTTATGTTGGATGCGTTTAATAATAAAATAAAAAAATTTCATAGTTGTTATGAAATTAAAAATTTCAAGTGGTGGTGTTCAACATAAAAATAACGTTCATTTGTGTTTTGTTTCAAGAATCAAAAAGTAAAAAAAGTGCTAATTATACTTTATACCTTTAATGGTTTAACATTATTTTGCTTCGGATATTGGACCAAACCTGACCCCCCTCTAGGTTTCAAAAATTCCACCCCGGGTCCACTCCCTCCTAGAAATCCAGGGGGTCCGACCCTCCCCAAGACCCTTCTTCTAGAATATAAAATGTCATTTACCATGGGTAAAGACCTCCGTAGCTTCTGTGACCGTGTTTATCTATGATTACATATCACCTAGGTACGACTTAGGTGATACGTGGAGTTTATCACGGTGAACTTTACACATCGCAATAGTTAGACTAAAATACCACAACCGTGAAACGAAGGTTTAGCCGCGGTGGTACGAAGGTTTCACCGTCATAACCAAAGAAAATATCATTACGAGAATGGATTAAACTGAATCAGGTTAAACAGGTTCTAGAAGTTTAATAAGAATATTTAAAAAATCAAAATCGAATTATCAAAATCTAAAAGGTGAAATATTATTCCTGAAAACAATAAACCCCTATAAGTTTCAATCATAGTTTATGCCTATTTTTTGGAAAACTGGTTTCGTTCCACCTCATAAATAGTTGCACACAAATAATTTAATTAATATTTTTTTCCATGATTGACATTTCAAATGCACTTATTTACGATTGATTTTTTTGTGTTTTTTTGGAATTATTTATTTGATTATTAATACAAAAACAATATACATACGTTGTATTCTCCAGGGTTTATAAACAATTTTTTCTCAAACATTAAAGTTTTTCAAATATTTCTCAAACATTCAATAAGAATATTTATTATTTATAAAAAAACAACAAGTTTTCAATAAGGACACTGTTTTTAACTAAATTTATCCATATGATAACAAAGTATTTTGTAAAACGAAGTAGATTTTCTTTTTTATTAGTTTGCAAAATAAAATCAAATTTTGTTCTCGATAGTTTATTGGATTGCTGAGCTTTTTAATGTGTAAAAAAGTAAATGTTTTTATAATTAAAAACAAAAATAAACTATTTAATTAAGAGTAATGTTTTATAATATTTTTTCCAAAAAATCGATCAATTATTTATTTACCAATAACAATAACTAAAATTCGTGCGCGGAAATTCGTGCGCGCACGAATTTCGTGCGCTAACTTTAAAATGCACTTATTTACGATTGATTTTTTTGTGTTTTTTTTTGAATTATTTATTTGATTATTACTACAAAAAACAATATACATACGTTGTATTCTCCAGGGTTTATAAACAATTTTTTCTCAAACATTAAAGTTTCTTAAATATTTCTCAAACATTCAATAAGAATATTTATTATTTATAAAAAAAACAACAAATTTTCAATAAGGATAGTGTTTTTAACTAAATTTATCCATATGATAACAAAGTATTTTGTAAAACGAAATAGATTTTCTTTTTTATTAGTTTGCAAAATAAAATCAAATTTTGTTTTCTATAATTCATTGGATTTTTAATGGAGCTTTTTAATGTGTAAAAAAGTAAATGTTTTCATAATAAAAAACAAAAATAAACTATTTAATTATCGTAGAGTAATGTTTTATAATGTTTTTTTCCAAAAAATCGATCAATTATTTATATACCAATAACAATAACTAAAATTCGTGCGCGGAAATTCGTGCGCGCACGAATTTCGTGCGCTAACTTTATATACGTACTGTGCTTAATGTGCGATAGGCGCAAAAATCGTTTTTTTTCGTGCGCGCGACTGAAAATATACAGGCTCAAAATTCGTGCGCGGAAATTCGTGCGCGCACGAATTTCGTGCGCTAACTTTATATACGTGATTAATTTTTTTTTTTTTTTATAAATATTTTTTTTATTTTTATAGATTTTCATTGGAGATTTTCTTTTTCCAATACTAATTCTATATTCTTTTCTCCTCCTAAACCATTTCCAAAAAAAAACATGTTACGTGATACGAATTATTATTTTAAGGGTCCTTCAAATCCTGACGTGAAATTTTAACCCTTACGTACGTAATCAAAAATTTATTTATCACTGAAATAAGTAAAAAATTATTTTAGCCGCATTTAAATTTTTTTAATTTTTCGGAACATTAATAGAAAAATTGGTAGAACTAAGAATTTTGGTGGGTTGTTTTGGAGCTCCGATAACCAAATTTACGCTACGGAGTTCGGGGCCTCAGAGAACATAACTAATTAAAACAATACCATATTTACCAAAAAACTGTTGCTTTTACACCCAATAAATGCGCTGTCACGTTTTGTTCAGCTTAAAAATTAATACTTTTGTTCTTAAAAAATATTTTTTTCTGCAACCGTTCTAGCCTATTGTTGTAAAAATGCGCAAGATTTTCTATTATTTCTAATGTTTGCCTTCCCATATATTTTTCGCAATGGAAATGTCAATAAATAGTATAGTTTTTATAATTGATTTTAGAAAAGCAAACAATGTTTCCCATCTGCGCCTTTCTCCTAATTTTTGATTATTGATCTACAAATAAAAAATAGAGAAAAAATTTAGCAGAATTTTATATTTTAATTAGGAAGTAATTGCAATTAATGAATAAATTTTAAAGTGATTAAAATAAATTTTATTTTAACTTTTTTTAAGGTACTGCGGCTTTGCTTTCGGGCCTGTTTGAGGCAACAATAATGGCTCATTTTTTAAACTTAACTATTAAAACAAAATATTGTGGATCACGGCCCTCCCGCGAAATAACTTTTAATCATAAAATAATTTACTCAATTCTTTCAAAAGAACGGTAGAATAGCAGAGTGATGTGTCCACCGTCTAATATTCTGCTCCCAAACTCACGAAATAGGTGAGATAAGCGTTGTAGCTCCGGAGATTTGCAGCTCTGCCCTTTAAATAATTAATTTTCAAGGTCATTAGGTCTTTTAATGTTTTAAGTTATTTATTTGCAAAAGCACTGTTTTTATCATTTTTTAAAAATAATTTAAAAAAAAACAACTTTAATTTAGAAAAGCGTATAACAAAAATAATCTATGACAACTTTTTCAAATTATTCGTAAATTACCACAAAAACAGGGCAAACTACAGAACTTCGAGAAATATCACTAATAAAAATAAAATAACGAATTTTAAAATCGGTAGGATTAAAGTTTTCAGTATATTTCTAGGATTTCCAAATCATGGACATCAGTGGAATTAAAATTTTAAGTATATTCCTAGAATTTTTTAGTATTGATATTAAGGTGGAACACTACAGAAAAAACCGCACAAACTTTGTACAGTCGCTATTCATTACAGGTGTAACCAATTTTTATAAACTACATACTGTATTAATCTCCATCTCCTGATCATCATTTTTTATATTTTAATAAAACATGAAAATTAAAAATAAGCTGTGGGAATGGTCCACAAAGGGGATTCCGACGAATCGCAGGTTTTTTTTTCACAAAATGACATATAAATATTTTTGTTCATGTCGATTTTAAAAATTTTTTTGTACGTTCCCGGCCGCCGCCCCCCGCGGCGGCGGGCGCCGCCGCCGGGGGGGGGGGGGGAGGGGGAGCAAGAAAGAAGAAAGAGCAAAAACGGCGAAAGGCGGGTAAAAAGAGAGGTAAGAGTGAGTTTTTAAGAAAAAAGAAAAAAAAAAAGGTAAAAAAGTAAAAGAAGAAGAATAAAAAAGTTTTTCTCTTATTTTTTTTAACCTGTATAGCTATTCTAATTTCCACTACAATCCAACAATTAAGTAGAGATTTGGAAGATATAGACCTCGGAGAACTTCGACCTGGAAACTGGAGCTGTATTTCTGGAATTAATATAAGCTAACCCTAATTTTAATCGTAAAAAACCAATTTCCTAATTATGTTTCAAGATCTCATTTTTATGTTTAAGTTCAAGTTCCTGGTTTTTTTTATGTTTCAAAAGTTTTTTCATTGCTCTAAGTTTCCTACTTACGGCTCCGAAAGAACCTTGTATCAATTAATTTACAGTAATATAAACGTTGAGTCCTAAAGTAAAAATGTTGCAAAAATGCTCAAAATAAAATATCAATTAAATTTTTAAAGTGAAGGTAAAACCGCAAATAAATAATTATACCTTTAAACTACAGTAAATTATTCAACAACAGTGGATTTTTCTATTTTTTTTATATCGTTTTTACTTTTAAAAAATATATAAAAAATAAAACTATTTTTTCATTTGTTGAAGAGGTTTCTAAAAGGTTAATAGTTTTCGGTATCATAAGTATAAAATTATCTTAATAAAGTTCAGCTTAGTTTTGAGTTTACATTTCTTAGAATTATATTCCAAGGGTAGGTAGAGAGTAGGCTCGATTAGGTATCAATATATTTTAATATTTTTTGAAAGAAAAAAATCATTTATTAAATAAAAATGTTAATATTACCTTGGCCTGCACAGACCCCGTGGTGACAATTTCCTCTGTATACTTGGGGAAGTGGCCAGACTCTACACTGATAAGTGCGATGGCGGGGTCTTCGGAAGTTTTTGAAGGACAATGATTCTCTCCGGGTACGACGCTTTTGGCAGCGGATGACAGTACGTGTCTGAATTGGCGAAAGGCGCCATTCACTCGCATCCACCCCAGTCCAATCTGTCCCAACCCTTCTTCGGCCGGCGCTGTGTACACGGAGCGCTGTTGGGTGAGTCGGTGAGTCGGTCTGGTGGTCGGAGTAAGTCCTGTGGTGTCCGCTCTGTCCACAGTATCCCTTAGTGGGCGTCGTGCGGTGTGGTCGGTGGGTGTCGGTCGGGCAGAGGGGCGGTCGGGCAGGGAGTCGCTTCTCTGCGGCAGAACACTGAGGGAGCGGCGGGCGACGGGTGAATCCAAGCTGTGGCGGAGCGAAGTGGGTGGAAGCAGCTGCTGCGATCGCCGTTGCGCCCCGCTCAAACGCTCCCCCGCCCCTCCCCCCAGCCCGGCCCGATCCGCGAGGATCATCCCTGTCAATCACCCTCAAAATGCGTCACTTTACTACTACAGTCCCCGCCTTCTTATTAGTGGAGCAAAAAATATATTTTTTAAAAAATTCCGCTCCCGTGCTTCTCCAGAAAACCAACACGCCGTCCGTCAAATAAACCGCCAGTTGCAGGTGCATATTTTCAGCCTTTCGCCTCTAAGAACTTCCCGTTTCCGTCTTGGTGCTTTTATCATTTTCATATTTCTACGACACACTAAAAAATCAAAACAAAACTGACTCATATTAAATTCAGCAATTACAACAGAATTATAAAAGAAAATTGATTAAAGTAATGATATGATAAAAACTAAATGATTGTTAAAGTAGAATGAAACTGCAAAAAACAAAATAAATAATTTCACAGTTTAGTTTTGCCGATACATAACGGAAATAAAAAAACGTATGGACCTACCTAGCATAACAAAATCTGGGTCAGCGGTCCCGCCGTGAAACAAAGTTTCTTTCAGATAGGACCAGCAAGAATTCATTGTAATATTTTTGAAACTGGAAATACTGCTAGAAATAAAACATCGATTTTAAAAATTTTAGCGGCTTTTTGTATTAAACTAAAGCATTTTTTTCTGATTGAATCACAAAGTTTACATATAAAAAGCTTTAGTTGTGCAAAAAATAGCTTAAAACATTGGTGCAAAGTTACAAAAATACTTGAAATTGTTTTAATATTGTTGTTACATATCAGGTTTTTGGAAATTTGGGTAAAAATTATTTATTTTATAAAAGATTTGAATTTCGGCAAATCCGCAGACCCAAAATTTTCTTATGCTAGGTCCATATGCAGTATATGTTTAAATTAAAACTGAAAATAAATTTTAAAATTTAAATTTAAACTATTCGTGCTATCCATAAAACTTTTTGACCCGGTCCACTTTTATTTCAGATGTTCAAATTAAAAATTTAAAATTCTGAGTAAATTTTAAATTTTTAAAAATCTGAAATTAAAAACAGTAAATAGTCCAAAAACAGGGGAAAAACGGACCGAGTCCACTTTTCCGATAATTAAAATAGACCCAGTCCACAGTCCACAAAATGATCAAAATGGACCCAGTCCAAAGTAAACCAAATTTTATGAATAGTACGGTGTGGTTGAATTATGTCTGGCTGGGCTCGTAAATTTTTATAGGAGACATGCGTGGACCAATTAAAATTGTGCCATGATGACGTTTTATAAAAAAAAATTAGAACACAAATTCTTTAATTCCCGCCTGTTCACAAAATATACAAAAATTAGACAATTTTAACCCTTTGAAAACTTGCACTTTTATTCCAAATTGGCTAACTTGATAAATAATTGTTAAAATATTGTATTTAATTTTTAATATTAAACACATTTTGCTAAAAATTTTGAATGTTTTTATTGTTAAATAATCGATTAAATACTGCAAATCATCGAGGCCAGCTAATTTTTATTTGCCTATATAAAATTAAAATTTTTAAAACCATAAACTTCACTAAAACTTATAAATTGTGGACTAAATTTGAATTTACTGAGATACATATTAAAACATAAGCTCTTTTCTCTAAAATCACGATAAATCAGAAAAAAATTATTTCATTTGAAATTTGAAAAACACCACGGACGCTTTACAGTCGTTGAAGCCGAGGCCACTCAGAGCTGGAACTGAAAGCCGAATGGGAACATGGACCCACAAAATGAGAAACTTGGGTACGTAAGCGTAAACTCATTTACGTAAATCTTGAAACTAACCTGAAAACATTTTTTCATAACCGAATTACTAGCTTCTTAAATTTTTTTCATGTATTAGAATATATTGAAAAATTTTACATTGGCAACACCATTAAAATTTAAAAATTTTTGTGCTAACGAATTAAATTTGTTAAATTTTTATCCTTTTTTTGAAAACATTTTAATTAAACTAAATACAAAAGTCATTCAAGGTTTTTACCCAGCCTCTCGTGTCGTCGTTATTCAGTTACAAATAATTTTTATCAATTTAACTTCCGCGTTTTTACTTTGAAATTAATTTGTTAGGCTTCAGCTAATACAATATCTTGATTAACCGACTGTTTTGAGTTATGGTTTTTTCAAAACGAAATAGTTCTGCTATAAAATTTATTTCCATTTAAAGTGCTCAAATATGTTCTGTATTAATTAATAGTAAACTTTTGTAAGTCATAAAGTACACGTGGCTAGCCAAAGTCATGTATATTTAAAGGCCGAGGAAGCGACGTGACATTATATGAGCGAAACACCAAAAAGAAGCCCAGCAAAGAAAACATAGTTTGTGAGAACTTGCAACCGAAAACTTCTACACATACTAAAAAAGTTTTCAATTGTAAGTTTTATTTATTTCTAATCGGGAAAGCCAAAATCACGGAAATTTAGCACAGAAAAATAACAGTTTTTATGTAATTATATGTTAAATAGTGATTCTCAAAACGAATTCAAGTATGTTCAAAGATTTTTTAAAGAAAAATTAGAGTGATCATAGCATTTTAATTAGTGCATTCCATCCATCATAATAACTACTGAGAAGCCACAACAGCTGTTATATTTTTACTGCACTTATTTTACGAAAATAAACATATTCTAATGTAAAAAAAGAACAGGAATTTGTGGTGTCAAAAATATATTCTTGTCGTAAAAATAGGTGTCCTACAGTTCAAGCCATTAATATATTTTATACAAAATTGATGTGAACTAAAATCAAAAAATGAGTGATCAGATTTCGCCAATTGAATGACCAATTTATACGGATGTTATAATTTATAATTTAGATGATTGTACGGAGAATTTGGAGCCATAGAAAATTTTTGAAAACTTGGAATCACGAGCAATGGGAGCTTGAAGCCTTTAAAAAAATTCCCTTTCGGCATAGATTTAGACTTTACTTAGGTTTAATAAACGATTTAGCGATTTTTAATTTTGGCTCCAAGTTTCCAACTTACGACTCCAAGTTCTCTATTTTTGGCTCCAAGTTTTAGCTACAGGTTTTCTCAGCTCTATCGACCCTAAATCCGAGTAATATTTTCGCACATTATTGTAACTATCGTATAACTGACATTTTACGATGGTTGATATATTAGTATGGTCATTTAAGTTTTTATTCCAGTACGATTTAGGCTCGTTTGAAACCAAGGGATTGTAGGGTTAAACTTGGAGCCCAAAATTGGGAACTTGCACCAAAATGTTTAAAATCGTTTAATAACGTTATGCTATTTTTGGCGGGCAAATTTTTTTCTAGTCAGAAATTTATTTTTACACATGTGTATTGGCACGTTGCACTGAAACTGGTACACACATAAAGTATGGAAACACCAACATTGCCTGTGCGGAAAATACCGTTATGAGGCAAATTTTTTAAGAGAAAGGAGCGGTGAAAAGAGCGGTGCAAAAAAGGCGGAATAAAGCGGAGATTAAAAAAGACCAAAACTTTTCTTTAAATGAAACAAATTTTAATAGAAACGTACAAAAAACGAATTTATATAATAAATATTAATTTAAAATGTAATAACCTAAACTTTAAAGCATAACTTTTGTTAATAAAATGCATATCTTCCCCAAAATTATACTCCGTCATGACTGATTTCATTTCCCGCATTGCAAGGTGCCAATACACTGCATTTCCATAATCAGTGGGGTATGAACAATAAAGAGGACTCCATGCTGTAATAGTAAAAAAATTACAGGAAAAACCACAGTATGTTTTCAACAAAAATTTTAAAACCCAGACATAGGAGCAGGAGCCGTAGAAAACTTTGATATTGATTAAACTTCGAATTAAAAATGGGAAACTTGGGCCGACAAGTGGCAATTTTTAAGTCAAAATTAGCTTAAGTTTAAACCTTAATCTGTTCCCAAAACAATTTTTACTTTATATGCTCCAAGTTTTTTTTCGTGGCTCAAAATTCTCTATTTACTCCACAAACCCCGTATTCCAACTCATACAAATAGTCAAACGTTAATGATTTCTGATGAATAAAAAACAACATTTTAATATGTGAAATCATTTAGAAATGTCGGTTTGCGCTTGCTTATACGGTGAAAAGGCCTTCGAATAAATAATTGAAAAGCAACAATGGCTTAGAGAACAAGATTTTTGTGAGCTATATGTTTTTTAACTATAGATATTTCAGTACTTTCATTTAAAAAGAACGGTTTAGGGTCGATGGAGCCGAGGGAACTTGGAGCCAAAAATAAACATTGCTAAAAACTATTCTTAAGCCTAAGCAAAGCCCAAAAAAAGATAAAAATTTTTTCCGGCGGCTCCAAGTTCCCTACCTACGGCTCTAAAGACCCCGTACCAAAAGAACTACGAGTGACTTGAGTAGTTGTTTACTGAAAAAACAATGGGCGAATTCATAATTAGTTAATACAAAATTACTTGCCCGATTTGTAAAAATCTCAAATTTTTACTAATTATTTTGTTTGTTTTAATTGCTTAACATATGCTTCAAGTAAAACTACAGTACTAAAAAAAAGATTTCAGGTTTTACCCAAAAATATTTCTAATTTATAACGATTTTTACTTATTTTCATTAAAAATATTTTTAAAAACAAAAAAATATGGAAAATAGAAACAAGAAATAATGGATCATTTCTACACATATTGCCCTTTTGGCTACACTACACTACTACACGCGACTACAAGACTACACACCTTTTGGCCCAGAACAGGGGGAGGGTAAATGAAAAACTCACTCTTATAGTAAACCATATCGTTGTTTAACCTTTTGGGATTTTTTCGTTGAAAAACCGCTGCAAATCCGCGGAAAGTATTGCGCACCAGTGCTTTACTGTGTTAAACTCCACGTACGACAGTCGGAGAACGTGAATTTTAACACAGTGCAGCACTGTGTTAAAAATACCCTCTGCGGATTTGCAGTGGAATGAATCCCAAAGGGTTAATTAAAAAAATTTTGCGTCAAAAACACTTTTTATTATATTTTTTTGAAACTTTTTTGCTACAAACAGTGATTTAGATCTAAAATTTGAGGGTGTTAGAAGCTATTTTTAAGACACTTTTTCAAATTTTTAAAACCAAGTTAATTCTTTTTCCCTCAACTTTTTTTTACACCGTCGTTTTCGAAATTGTGGAGAAGGTTAACCTCTCTCTTACTATTGTGTCTTTTTATGTTTTGCTACACCAAAACCCAGATACTAGAAACAACAAAAACAAGCGTTTAGACTTTGCTTTTAATCCTACTACACAGATCTAAAAATCAATTGAAGCACCGTTCTAACTTTCGAAAAATAAACAAGGAAAAGCGGGAAAAAATATAGCTTTCCACCCAAAGATCGCCAATTATATTAACTTTTTCAGATTATCACGTCTCAAACGTGGTATTTTACTTTGCGTCTCCGTGTAAGGACTTAATTTGATAACTAAACCTAAAATTTACCATTGAGCAGACGCATTGTCGTTCTAAGTTTAAGACACGTTTTTGTTTTAATTTAGCAAACGAGCGTACAATTTTTGTTGAAACAACAGTAAAGTAACAAACTTTATAAGTTTTTGCAGTTTATTTTAGTTTTTAAACTAAAATTTATCATAAAAACTTGCATTAATTATTAAATCAATTAAAAAACGTCATAAAAATAAATTTTATGGTAATATAAAACTAAAATGTTTATTTCTTTTATTTTTGATTTTTAAAATTACCACATAAAAAATGACTTATTAACCTTTTTCGTATAGTTTTTAAACGGAAATTTTTGCACTTGTTTACTTTTGTAACCACATCAGTGGCCAGAATAGTATAAACTTAGTGTGTAAACATCTTGTCGAAGCTTTAATTTGAAAAGTTAAAAAAACTCTTAAAATATCCAGCATACGGAATCCAATCATGCGGAATTGGGAATTCAAATTGGGACCCGTTTGAAAATCATAAAAAACCAATCGTTATCGCGTTTGCTCATATTGCGACGATCAAGTAAATATGACCGCCGGGATTTTCTGCTCTCAAAAAAAAAACAACAAACCGTTTTGTCGTTTTCTGATATAATCTACACTGTGTTTGCTACTAGAAATTTAAAGTTACAAAAAAATCGAATTTTTTTTATCAAAAAATCAGGATTCTTACAAAAAATATATTTTTCGTTGGTTTTTTTTTTGAAATAACACCTGGAAACATCTATTACTCAATTTTTTATGTGATATAAAAATGCATTTTTAAAGTTCTAACTTTAAAAATTTAAATTTTGTGTTTTAGCAACTTAAAATATATATTGTCAAAATAAAAAAAACATACATCGCGAATTCAGCTAGCCAATAAATAAGATTTATAAATTATGAATTGCGAATATTGTGATTTTTAAGGTTGTATTTCGTTTTGTTATTCTCGAACGTTTTTATTTCCTGGTTTGTATTCGTTTTTATCTATAGTAAAGAAACCGAATTCTTATTGCTTTTTCATCGAATGGGAATACTACCGAATACTGCCTTAATTTATAAACTTATAAGTTATAAATTTTATCTAAAAACTTGTTTAGCTTTAATCAAAAGTTAAATTTACTGGCGCTATTCATTTTTCATAAATGACATTCAGTTTAAATCGCAATAAAAAACCTAAAAATCCAGTTTGATTAATTAAGTTTTAAGAATTTATTTGAAAAGCTAAAAAATATTAAACGGATCAACAAAATTTATATAAAATAAGATCATTTTAAGATATTACATTTATGATAGCATAACAGTTAAAAAAATGGAAACTAGAAAAAAACGTAAATCAGAAATTCTTTAATATGGATTTAGCTTGGGTTTTATAAAACTACATAATATTTATTTTAAAAACTGCATTTTTTGAGATTTAAGCACGGTTATCCTGTTTTTTTTCTTTGTGGCACACGCACAACACACTTTTTAGGATTTGAAAGCACGGTTATCCAGTTTTTTCCTGTGCCATTTCATTGGCACGATAGGAATGAATGAACCTTTTTAAACAAAGAACAAACAGACCGTGCGTTAATCAAGATGCGTTAAGCACCCAACACCTCTGGCGGCAGCCAGCCACAAACCAAAAACCACAAGAGCGCATAGTAATTTTGCGTTAGCATGCCAAATTGTGAGCATGAATAAAGACGCACGTTAGGCAGTACCAATGCCGATTTGCACACCAAATAACATAATTAACTTTTTGCCATTTTTGTGCTAAACAATGGATGACACTGCTTAAAAAAGCGACAGTAAATAGTTTTACTTTTATTAGGAAATCTTTAAATCTAATTTTAAATCTAATGGAAGGTATGTGTAATTAAAGTTTAGAAACAGTGTTTGTTCACAACTGTTGAATCTTCTTAATTTTTTGGTTGGAAACTGCTTAAAAAAATTGAACGTACTTATACTGAAGTAAATATAATACTAAAAGTCCTGCGAGCAAACTATGCTTATGCAAATTAAACGAAGTTGTATGAAAATTATTTATTACATAAGATTTATCAATTATACATTTTTCCTAACAATCTTATATATCGTTTTATTTTTATGATCCCTAATTGCCCCAAGACTTGTGTAATTTTTACAATACAAAGAACTTAATCCACAAAATAGGAGCCTTGTACCCCAGAAATTTGGCTTGGTGAATGTTTGAGTTTATGTTTCACCAATTTGAAACAGGCATCTACAAACTCTCTGAGATTCCAATTTTTTTTCAAACTCTCAAAACTAGAAGTTCAAGTTCTTTCGGTTCGAGTCTTTTTTTTTCAAGTGAATTTGTACAAAAACTATTTTTTCATTTAGTCAAAATTAATTTTATCAAAAATCACAATTTTAAGAAAAATCCTTGAGAAAATTTAAATTAAAATAAAACGTATTGTTTGGGCTTTTGCAAAAATATAATATGTATTGTAGCCTTTATTGATATGAAGTATATTTAAAAACAAACAATACGTAAAAATTCACAAATACTAATGTAATTTTTTTAACAAATTTTAAAAGATGAGCTGTGAACTTAACTATGGCCATAAAGCCAAATTATTATTGTTCTTAAATTATGTAAAACGTGACATTTAAAAGTAATTAAGCTAAATGCTCAGAGCGCGCTCATAATAAAAAAAAATACAAGAGCGGAAATAAAATTGACCAATGTTCATGAGTAACGTCTGTTTTTAAAAAAGAAAAACTCTTCTCAAGTAAATCAGAAATAGACGGCTTAAATGAATAGCCCTGGGACCGAAACTGATAACAATAGCATTTCAAAGGGGAAGAAAAAAACACGCCTAGTCGATAAAAAATTGTTCGCCCACGCAGTTATAAGTGAACATCAAAATTACCACTTACAAAAGTTACATGACGCTTGTTCAAAAAATTTTATTGAACCCATTAAAAAACTACGTAACCACCATTATCCTATATTAATAATTTATATCCAATCAATTACTCAATAACTAAAAACCGGCTTCTATTTTCTAAAGTTAAAAACTAACCAATGAATGGACTGCGAAAAATTAATTAAAATATTAATTTTAACTAAAAGCGTTAGTTTTAATTAAAATATATATATTTAGTTTTGCTATTAAATGATTATACAATATAATGATATCAGTAAAATTTATTTTACGAGTAACCTCAAAACCGTTATTAAATTTTTGCACTTAAGCTTGGCATCTACTACTTAGAGTTTTTAAGATGCGCCCTTGCTGGCTAAAATTTGTTTTAATTAATATTAGCAAGAATATATAACACAAGAGAATGTCCGACTGTACGCTAAATTTTTGACCAAAATTTTGCGAGAAATGTCGCACTTTCGAATTAGTGTGCGACTTTTCTCGCAAAAATCCGCCATTTTCTGCTAGTTTTCCCGCGCTGCGATTTTTAACACAGTGTTGGTTTTCTCGCAGTGGGGACTGCGACTTCTTTTGCACTCTATAATGCGAAATTATTCGCACTGCGATTATTTTCGCACTGCGGGTCTGCCTGCACAACAAAAAAAAAATTAAAAAAAAGCGGAGCGAAAATTTTGTGTTTAAATGAGTAAAAGTCGTTTTTTTACCTTAAGATGTTAAAACTTTTTAGTTTTAATGAAATAAACTAACTTTCCAACATTTTAAAATTAAATAAAACAAGTTTTGAAATGTTTTACCCCATTAAAGATTACTACCAGCGCAAGAATACATGAAAAATAATTAATAAAGAATTAATTAATTTTCATGTATTCTTAACCATCGTCTGTATTTTTTGTTGCGCAGCTAGACTCGCAGTGCGAAAATAATCGCTGTGCGAATAAAGCAGCATAGAGTGCAAAAGAAGTCAAACTAACACTGCGTTAAAAATCGCAGCGCGGGAAAACTAGCAGAAAATGTTGGCTTTTTGCGGGAAAAGTCGCACACGAATTTAAAAGTGCGACTTTTCTCGCAAAATTTTGGTCAAAAATTTAGTGTACAGTCGGACATTCTCTTGTGTTATATATTCTTGATATTACCAAAAGGATATTACAATAACAATTTACTTCATCTTAAAAATTTGGAATTTAACAGATTTTCTGAGGATCTATATGTGTAAATTTATTATTATTTTCGGGCTTTATTGTTAAACTATGTTAAAGTTTTATTTCTACGTTTTGAAACACACTTGTTTTTTCGTCAGGAAAAGGCTAAAACAAACGGTGACGAGCAAAATCCTCAAAGATTGTGTTAAATCTCCATAACAAAATTCCTCATGAAACAGTGTTAATTCCCTATAACATTGAAAAATAAGTTTGCAAGCAAAAAATTGTTTTAGAAACTTAGTTTTATCAAAAATATATAATATACCGAAAAATGTGCAACTCCTATATAAAAAAGTACGGAAACGTAGGCCATTATAATGAGCCTCTCCATTTAAATGACACTCTCCACTATAATGGCATAGTAGCCATTTTAATTCGGCGAGTTAAATTGGAGAGGAAGCTATTATAATAGCCATTTATTGACTTAATTTCACTTCATATATACTCACAAGTGTAATACTGTCCGGGCCGCACGAGTTTTCCCGTGTTGGTTTAATTCTGTCCAACACGGTAAAACTTGTGCGGCCCGGACAGTATTACACTTGTATATATAAAGTGAAATTAAATGAATAAATGGCTATTATAATGACTTCCTCTCCATTTTAACTCGCCGAATTGAAATGACTACTACGCCATTATAGTGGAGAGTGTCATTTAAATGGAGAGGCTCATTATAAAGGCCACCTTTTCTGTACTTTTCTATATAGGAGTTGCACATTTTTCGTTATATTATATATTTTTGGTTTTATTATAACAACGTTAAAAATATTTTAATTGTTCTCTAAGCCTTAGCAAAGCCTTAAAATCAAGCGAAAATTTACATGATAAATTTTATTTGTATTTTGAAAGCGTTAAAATTTAATGGAAATATTACAAAGGCATTATATTTATTAGGAAGTGACACTACTTCGTGGGGAATTTGTACTGTTTATGGGAATTTTGGGCTATAAGGAATTTTTCCAAAGGGTGTTTGTTTGAACTCAAACAAACATATTATTGATAAATAAAGATTGCAAAAACTTTTAAAACATTAAATATTATTACAATTAAAAAAAGTCATTATCGCTTAATTAAAATTTTTCACACATTTTTTTTTCAAACCAAATGCCTGAAAAGAGTATGATATCATTGTCGTTATTTCAACATAAAGCTCCTAAATGCTTTTTATATTTAAACACAAATTGATAGTAAAAAGTATTGGCCAATTTGCCAATGGCATAAATTTAGAAACAGATTGAAAGTACAAAATTAAAAAAAAACATATATAACTGATAATTGCTAAAAATTATGGAAAAAATGATGATCTGTAAATATTTCTGTTATTATTGACTAGTTTTAAGAGAAAAAAAAATAATCCGATTAGTATTAATGCCATAATACTTGAAGTTAAAACTGAAAACCACTCCTTTTAAACAGCCATTAAAAATCTAACGCTTTTTTGCTGATATAAAAACCAAACAGTCAGACAGAGCCTTTGGTTTCCGATCTTTTTACAAATTTTTGTATTTATCTTTGTTTTCAGAATCAAAATGTAAAAATATCATATGATGAATAAAATATATTTTTTGCTTTAAAAAAGTAACCCTTTTAAAAATTTTATCAATTGGTAAAATAATTTAAGTTTTTTTTAATAGTTTTTTACCAGGAATTTTTCTATAAAATGTAGTAAAATGATCGTAAAAAGTAGGGTTTTTTTATAACTTATTTTTGATTGTTTAAAATAAAACACGGGTATTCTCAATAAAATAGGACACAAGTGTGTAATCAAAAAATACATGGGTTTCAATAATATTCAAACAAACCTGCTAAACGCATACGTTTTAAATTGGTTTAATTTTGGCAAATATCAAACGAAAAACATAATTTTTGTCAAAAAATGTATTCGTGAAAAGTAAATGGTATTATTTGTGTGTGGTTGACTTTCAAAATCCAACACTTTAATTTCTTCAGATTAACATTGAATAAGTTACGAAACTTAAGGTCGATAGAGCCGAAGGAATTTTGAGCTGAAACTTGGAACCAAAAATAAGGAACTTAAACCCGTAAGTGGGAAATATGGAGCTTTAAGTTGAAAACTTGAAGACGAAAATAAAAATGGCTCAAATCTATACCTAAGCCTAAGCGAAGCCTAAATTTAAGCTTAAACTAATTTTTTTAAAGGCAACAAGTTCCCATTGTTTCGCGGCTCCAAGTTCCTTAAAATTTCCAGTGGCTCCAATGGCCCTACTTACAGCTCCAAAAACGCACCCAAAACTTTATTTAGTTTTAAATAAATAAAAATAGTTAAATCGTTTTGAAATTAAAATATTGTTTTTTTTATTTCAAAGGTAACAGTTGAGTAAGAAAACATAGCACAAGTAAAAATAAAAATGCCATTTTGGGAAAAACTGGTTCATTAAATTATTGTGGTTGAACCATCTTGGGTTTTAGATTTTTGCAATTTCTTTATAATTTGTTATTATTAATAAGTGTCTTTGGGGTATGTTTCTTTAATTTAAAAATACGTTTATAATTGAACTTAACCCGTCTCCGTGATCGCCATTTCCCCAGTTACCATAGTAAAACCTTCGTGCCACGTTGGTGTTTGTCTGACCATTGTCGGTGTGTAAACTTTAACGTGGTTAACTCTACATATAACTTATTATACCTAAGTCATATGTAATACTCCTGGATACACTTTGCATAAATGCTATCGTATGTGACGTGGAACGTCCCTTCCTGAAGTAATGACTCACAACTACTGGCGAGCATAAAAAAATTTCTAAATAAGAAAGGCCGTAAAGTAAATCAAAAACCAGCCCCTATGGTGTAGTGGTAGCACAAAAGACTTAGAAAAACAAGCCTAAAATTCAAGGAAAGGAGACCCGGTTTCGAATCCTGGTACGGGTATTTTTCTTTGTCTCCAAAAAAATCGTCATTTTATGTCGCCTCTAATTATGGTTCGTCACACGTACCAGCTTTACCCATTTCATTTTGCTCGCTTACGCAGTTAACAAGCAAATTCATTAACAGCAAATTCAATTGGCTTTTCAAAACGAAAAATGATTCATTATGGGTCGAAAACAACTGAAGTTTGTCGTTTTATTATAAAAAATTTTGTGAAAGTAATAAATTATTAATTAATGTTTACAATAAAACCGACGAATTTTCATTTGAAGTTGTAAGATAATGTACATAAAGATAGTAATATATCAAGTACACTTTGGAAGAATGTTTTGTATAACCAGATAATAAGAATATCAAGAATTTGTAATACCTACAATTTTTTTATCATAAAACTTAAATAAATTCACATCAATTTTAGAAAATTAAACTACACCAACAAAGAAATTATTGAGGTGTATATAAAATTTTTTATATTCTATAGAAGCACATTAAGTAAATTTGGAATTATTTCGAAAAAGCAATTTAGTCAAATAGTTTAAAATTTCTAATTATGGCATTAACATCATATATAATTTTTTCATTTAAACTCTGAAAACTTTTTGACAAACGGGTCTCATATAAAGAATAGGTTATGCTAAGTAGGTTTTAATTTGGTGGGACTATTCAATTACTTGTCTTTTTATTTATGGTTTCTTGGTATTTTTATAATTGTTTATTTATTTATTTTTATATGGGCACAATAATGTTGTAAAAAGTATTGATTTTGAATTATTTTAAGTAAAAGTAAAAGTAATTTGAGAAATTTTAATTTAAGTAAAGTAGAAGTAAAAGTAATTTGTGATTTTTTACTTTAAGTAAAGGAAAAGTAAAAGTAATGGTCAAAATTTTATTTAAGTAAAGTAAAAGTAAAAGGAAGACCTATTTTTTCAAGTAAAAGTAAGAGTAAAAGTATAATAAAAGTAATTTTGAAACGGGGCAAAACACCTGTTTTTAGAGCTCCGTTCTAAAGTTTTTTTGCTAATTTTATGCATAATTATCATTTTAATAAGTTTTTTTAGTCAAAATAAATGGTTTTAGCGTGTTAGCGGCATAAAAAATTGTCTTTTGCCATTTACTTTATAACAAGCCCATAGGAAATCAACCCATTGAAATTACTTAAGCTTTACTTAAATTAATTTAAGTATTTGCAGTGGAAAATCCGAGTAAGAGTAAAAAGTAAAAAGTATTTGTAAATTTTTCAAAAGTCGAGTAAGAGTAAAAGTGAAAAGTATTTGAAATTTTAAAAGTTGAGAAAAGTAAAAAGTAAAAGTAATTCAAAATCCGTTACTTTTATTACTTTAAGTAAAAGTAAAAGTAACTTTTTACAACACTAGGGCACAACATGCGTACTTAGGTATGCCACGTTCATATTTTTTACGTACTTCGGTGCGTCAGCTCACTTTTACGTACTTCGGTACGTCAAGTTCACTTTTACGTACTTCGGTGCGTCACGTTCACTTGTATGTATTTTACTGGTACATCGCAAACCAAGTTTATATTATAATTAGTTTAAGTTACTCCATTAGGAAGAACTATATTATAATGATTATTTCGCTTATATGTACAATTGTCTTGATTTTTAGGTTTTATAAAAAGGTAATTTTATTAAAAGGTAAATTTTTTTAATTTAATTCTTTTTAATTTTTAAAGTATTAGGTGTTAGGTGATAATTTTAATATACTATAAGGTGTTTTACATATGTATTGTTTTACATTGTTTTACATTTTACATTTTGCATAGGTGGGCTCTGCGCAAGCGGTCAAGTGAAAAGAGAGGAGTTCCCTTTTTGTTTTTTATTCTACCTTTCTAGGCGTTAGGTTTTATTATCATTTAAAATATTTTGGTATTTACCTCTTTTTATTTATGTTATTAAAAATTTCAAACCGTTATACCTTTTAAGTTAAGTATATTCTATTAGCTCGACTATCATGTAGCTTAAAGGATTAAAAAATGTGTCGAAGGAGCGAACCTTTTTACAATTTCTTTTCGTCCGTACGTATCTTATTTGTTTTTTTTTGCGCCTTTTGTTCTCGAATTCGGTAAAAATTTTCTTTTGAGTGTCAGTACTCCTTTTTTTTGTTTCATCCGCATTCATAGAAATTCCCCTTCCCTCCCTGTTTTTTCTATTAGAAACAGGCTTTTTAAGAATTCAATGAAAAAAAACCCCGGTTCCAATCCTGGTACGGTCCACTATTTTTCTTTGTCTCCAAAAATATCGTCATTTTATCTCGCCTCTAATTATGGTCACACGTACTAGCTTTACCCATTTCAATTTGCTCGCTTACGCAGTTAACAAGCAAATTCAATAACAGCAAATTCAATTGACTTTTCAAAACGAAAAAAAAAAGATTCATTATGGGTCGAAAACAACTGACATTTTTTGTTTTATTATAAAAAATTTAACTCCGCCGCCGACTGCAGTGTAGGGTTCATCTGTCCCAAGTCAGGAACGCTTGTGAATTCCATGCAAAAAAGTGAGTGGGCAGGTGGTTACGTACACCTACTGTAAAATATATACTAAACTTCTATTCAAGGCTTAGCACATCTTTTATTTATCTTTCATCTTTTTTTTTTTCAATTTAGTTGAATTTTTACAAATTTAAAAAGTATAAGACAGTTGTCCTTAAAAAAATAGTAAGCAACAGTAAAAGTCAATGGTTTTTTGTGTGGATATTCATCAATCCCTTTTTTTTGGATCGAATCTAAAATAAACTAGAAAAATTTAGTTTCGATTCGGAAAGCACACCACAGTCGAAATTAAAAATATTATAGACGAGGGAGAGGGACGTGGTGAAAAGCGAAGACGCGAAGAAGATATTACGGTAATATTACGATTAGGATATACTTTAGGTTTAATTCTAATTTTATTTAACATAATTTGGCTTTCAGATTTGATTTTTAACACTGAGCCTGAAAATTAAATATTAGTATTTTATTAAAAACGTTAGGTAACTCCGCCATTTAGTCCCTACTTTTTGATTAAATGCAAGTCCCAAGCTTGGATGGGTAGCTAATTGATTTCCTACTTTTGTATCTATTGGCTACACTTAAAGAAGGAGGGTATAAGCTTTTTTTGTTAAATTTATATTACACATTCAGTTATAAAAAATATATATTAATCAAATCTGAAATTCTATCTTAGAAATTATGTATTCTTACCAAATATATTTAATAGTAATTTAAACATAATGTATTAATAACTGTTTTAGTTATATAAAGTCAAACTGTCACCGCGTTACTGTATTAATGAAAATTGGTGGGTAAAAATTTGTAATACTTCAATTTTATAAGTTGTTTGAATGTGGGTTAGCTTTTTGTAATTGTTTCCTCCCTCCAATTTTTTTGGGTATTTTTCGGCAATACTTTTCCCGCCTTGCTTACTATTTTACACACTTGATTTTTTGGAGCAAAAATAGTAATAGTCCCATGTATTTCTTACTGGCGGCAATTAAACAAACTCCAAACTGAAGGGTTTGGCTACGTTTGTCACTTACATTATGCTGCAAATACATACAAATTCAACATAATTAATCAAATCAATATCTTTAGAATAGCTTATTTTAAATAACAAGATAAAAAACCAGCGTTACGATAAAAACAGCAAGCTTGTTTAAAAAATCAAAATATCGCACAGAAAACTAAGTAAAAACCGATAACTTCAATAATGAAACATAATAAAGCATAATCAAAATCTCTTTCCCATAACCACCAAGAAGTCTTGCAATAAATCGGCTTTTTTTGGAGAGGTAGTCATTTTAGGTTCAATAAAAAACTCAAGCTTCAATATGTTTATCCATGAAATTCCATGAATGATTTTTTTTTCTATTTTGCTTAAACCGTTTCCGTGATGGCCTTTTCCCCGTTACCGTGCAACCTTCGGACGAAAAAATTGAAACCTTTGTCTCATGGTGGTGGTGTTTTCCTATGGCTAATGTCGTCCGTAATCCTTCCCGCAGTAAAATCTACGTATGACCTATGTCGTACTTAGATAATACATAATTTTTTGTGCGTGATTAGTGCTCAGTGAGCGAGAAAATTGAAATAGTTAAAGCTGTACCTTAGCAAAATGCAAATTTTGGCAACATGAAATATCCTAGGTAATACACTGTATTCATAAGAAAAATTTGCATATTGCTAACGTAAAGCTTTAACAATTTCAATTTGCTCACTCACTAGGCACTAATCGCGTACAAAAATTATGTATTTTCTAAGTAAGACTTAGGTCATAACAAATTTTCACGGTTGTAACCGAGGAAAAGGCAATCACAGGAACGGTTTAAGCAGTTTATTGCAATTTTTTAGTGGCTAACATCTGGTTCACTTTGGAATACAAAAACACAAAATTTTATATAATATTTTTTAATTTATATCATTTTTTCTTATTTAAAACTATTACAATTAAAAAAAACTACTTTTCCAAAATTTATATTCAAAATTTCGTAAAGTAAAAAGGAGTAATCTACAATTTTAAAACGAAAATCTTAAATATTTTTATTTTGAAAAATCAACTTACTACACGTAGCGTGAACAGTAAATCAAATACAACTCTATTTAAAAGAAAATAATCAAAATACACTTGGGTTGTTGCTAAGAAAACAATGAAGTCGTAAGGTTTGAAGCTTTACATAACACTTGAACTAAATATGCCAAATCAAAAGTAAATGTACTTCAACACCAGTCTTTTCGCACTTTTGGAGAGTTTTTTTTCGTCATAAAATATTTTTCTTTAGACTACTCGTAATAACATATTACAATTTTTTTATTTCAAAAAATAGCTTCATAAAAGTTAAAATACAGTGCATATTGTGTTATTTTTTAATATATTGAAAAAATAAAATGAAAAACAGAAACATCACGCATACAAAAATTTATAAATTTCTGGGGAAATTTATTGTTAGAAAGTGTATAGTAATTGTTTTAAAATTTATCCATAGCAAATTTTCATTATTTTACGTGTCATACCCAAAAAATTCGAAAAGTCGACAGGTTTTTAATTCATTAACAGTGATTTTTTAAGCTTGTTATAGAAACTCAAATGAAACACGCCAATCGCTGCGGAACATATGTGAACGGAATTTCTCCTCTGGAAATTATGCACACCGATTGTACAAATTGCGCATCAGGTGCGTTTGGTTCGCATATCACGTTAAACACTGAAAAAGCGGAGATTTTATACCATTCACCCGCAAATAAACCTTTCAGCGGGGGAGTAAAAAGCTTGCCGCCGCTCCAATCATAAACCTTAGTATTTGAGACTAAGCATTCCAATATATTTCAAGATATAAACGTTTGCTGGCCACGGAAGCGGATAAACCTTAATACTGTCGCTTTCCAATAAAAGGTTTAATCTAAAATTACTGTTTTGGTGCCGCATAAAAATAGCCTTGTACACCCAATTAACGAATTTTAATTATTTTGCTCCAATTTAAAATTAAGCGTTCTACACAATCCAAAACATTTTAAACCTTTGGAAAAAACCTACATTCAGCATTCTTACAAAAAATAAGTCTTTGAAACCGTAAGTAAGAAACTAATTGGAATCGCTAAAAAATCGAGTTAACTTGAAATCACGAATATGGGAAGTTGGAGCCGCGTAAATAGAAGCTTAAAGCCCAAAAAGAAAAAAAATTTGGCTTCAGTTTAAGCTCAGGATTTGGCATAGGTTTGAGCGATTTCAAACTTTTGCCTCCAAATTCTTGATCTACGGTTCTATATGTTCCCCATTTTGGGCCCGTTCACACCTGTTCCCAGTTCCCAGATCCCAAATCCCAAATCCCAGAAACAGCAAAAGCAAGTGTTCACACCTGTTTCCCAGATCCCAGATCCAAGTTCCCAGTTTCCAGAAAGACTTGGAGCGGCGTTCCAACTTCTGGAAAAAAATTAAGGGAAAGCGAGCGGAGAGGCGTCTTCGCGCACATATCACACGCGCTCAGTGCATACATACAGACTTTTTTACGTAATATGTAATATGTTGATAATTATGTTAATTAAGGACACACATCGGTAACGGGACTTTAGAGCCGGAGCGAGGGGTTAGGCGCTTAGTCTTTTGCTTAGGCTTAGGTTCAGGCTTAGGTTTTGCTTAGGCTTAGGTTTTGCTTAGGCTTATGCTTAGGTTTTGCTTAGGCTTAGACTTAGAAAAAATCTTTCTAAAGCTTTTTAGAAGCTCTAAAGTCCCGGCTCTAAAGTCCCTCTAAAGTCCCCAAACCCGCACACCAGCTGCATATGCACAATATTGATTTTTTAAAAAAATTTTTTGTGCGCAATTATTACAACGCTCCGCTTCTTTTTTGTTCTCTTTTTTCAGGCGGGTTTTAGACATATGGAAAAAAATTGTTGTTTTTTACTCAAAACAATGTTAATACGATATTTTTAAACAAATATAAAAGTTTTAGTTTTAAAAAAATTAATCTATTTTATCAAACGTTTCTAAAATATCAATTTACTAATAAAAGTAATAAAGATTTACGTTTTATTAAATTAGACTTGATTTTTAGCTTTTCTTTTGATAATTCAATTTAGCACCTTAAAATTTATTTCTAAAATA
Organism: Microlaimidae sp. YZB2_3; assembly: GCA_030248175.1. Taxonomy (NCBI): domain Eukaryota; kingdom Metazoa; phylum Nematoda; class Chromadorea; order Desmodorida; family Microlaimidae; species Microlaimidae sp. YZB2_3. The sequence continues at coordinate 3,388 of JASAMX010018870.1, read as the reverse complement.
TTCTTTATTTGTGTTTTTAACGATTTTTTGTATTTGTAGGTACGATTCCACAACGCTTTGTACGTACGATTTTTAATTACAACGCTTCGTTTTTGTTTTGTTCTGTTGCTTAAAGCGGGAACGAATATGATACAAAAATCTTTGTTTTTTTACCCAAATCATTACTGAAACAATTTTTTAAACTTTTTAAAATTTAAAAGTTTAACAGTTTTTTAGTCTAAAAAACTTATTTATATAATCAAAAAGAATATTAATTTATTTATAAAAGTAATAAAAATTTTGTTTTATTACACTAAACTTTTTTTACAATTTTTTTTGATTACTCAATTAAGAACATTTAAAATTTAAATTTTAAAGTTTATTTTGTGGTTTAAACGAATATTTCGTGTTGTACGTTCGATCTTACGCGCCTTATTTGACTAAAACAACGCCCGCGCGCGCGACTTTTTATTCCGGTGAACAAACAGGTGTGAACAGGCCGTTTCTGGGATCTGGGATCTGGGAACTGGGATCTGGGAACTGGGATCTGGGAACTGGGATCAGGTGTTCGTTAATTTTTAAAAGATAATTGTTTTTATTTCCCCATTTTAAAACAAAACTACGCAGTATTCAAATTGTTACAATTTCTGAGAATAATTAATTTTTACAAGAACACAATAAAATTTTTAGTAAACAAAATGTATTATGTTGGGATGTTGATTACTTCTAAAATAATCATTCGTTTCATTTTGACTTTTTGCATATAATAAATTTATTATTTATAGAATATAATGCTGTTTTGATGTTTTCGAATAGAGATGTACGTTTGTAAAATGCAGTTTTGTTTATTTTATTTAGCTTGGATTCAAAAAAACTTTTTCATTTTATTAATATTCAAGCTAATGTATATATCCTGTGAAAATCTCCACCCAGATCCTAAGACCATAGTAAAAACGCAATGAAATTAGAAACGCTGTTATGATTTATGTAATAAATGCATGATTTCAAGGAAGGAATGAAACAATTACCTTCAGGTTTGTATTTAGTTCTATAAAAATTGGGATATATCGTCACTGGTCAGGTAATCCAGGACAAACAAAGTGAAGAAAATGACAACACAACAAACAGCGCTCTGACAATTTCTTCATTAACCTGTCATAATAACGCAACGGAAGAACCAGTCGTCTTCACACCAGATATATAGATATATCGTTTTTCTTGGAGTTAGAGTCTATAGGTGTTATGGATGATCCTTTACTATAACACTGGGTGATCTTGCAATGAAGAAATTTAATGAAACCGTAAAAATTGAAAACGGACGGTACTCTGTAAGATTTCCATTTGTGAAAGACGCATTGTATTTGTCTGATAACTTTGGTTTGGCACTAGGACGACTAAAAAGCATCTACAAAAAATTTCAGCAAGATTCGATATTGCGTCAAAATACAGAGAAATTATAGGGGATCAAATAAATAAAGGTGTTGTAGAAGAAGTGCTATTGAAAAGAGCAAATGAAGAAAAACTAAAGATAAACTCTATCAGGATGAAAATAGATGAGTGGTAAAGAAACCACTCGTTCTTTGAGAAAATATAACGTGCAGAGAAACACATGACGCAAATAAATAATAATTGGTTACATAACCGGTGAAAAATTTTTAAATTTTTCTTCCTCGCGGGTTCATTGTTTATTTCTTCCTGGCGGCTAGAGGTTACGCCGTTATTTTCAGCCTGGAAGACTTTAGCTATAATCTATTATCTCCCCCTTAATCTGGTTATAACCCCATCAAAATGTGCCACAAATGTGCGAATAGTTTACGATGGCTCAGCAAAAAGCGGAAGCAAAAAGAGTCTGAACGACGTTTTATTGAAAGGTCCAGTAAATTGACCTGATTTTGCGGGTCATCTTGTTCGTTTCCGACAACATAAAATTGCCATTATTGGTGACGTAGAAAAAGCATTTCTACAAATTGCTTTAAATCCAGCTGATCGCGATGTCTACAGATTTTTGTGATTAAAGAACCCAAAAATTTCAAGTTGTGAAAACAATCTATGTTGTCTCAGATTTGCCAGAGTCCCATTTGGACTAAAAATTGGCCCTTATAATCTTTCAGCGGTCACACAGTACCACTTAAAAAATGCCAATAGACCTGTCGCGTCGCAAATCGCGCGAAATACATATGTGGACAATGTCATATGCAGCGTTAAGACTTCTTTTGAAGCAAAGCAATTTTATAAGGAAAGTAAAGCACTGTTTCAAGAATTTAGCTGCAATTTAAGAGAATTCAGCTTCAACAGTGAAGAATTTTTATCTTCAATTCCACCAGCTGATAAAGAACTATTTAAAAAGTGCTAGGAATTTGCTGGAACACAAAAAATGACACAATTAGATTCACAACACACAAATTCGAATTTAATAGAAACATAACCAAAAGAAGTATTGCCAGTGCTGTAGCTTCTTTATTTGATCCTTTGGGTTTTTTGGCCCCGTTAGTCATGAAAGGAATATTATTAATTAAATAAATTTGGGCCAGCGGTAAGTATGATTGGGACACAAAACTACCTTCTGAATTTATAAAAAAATGGTTATCCATTTTGGAGTTCTTTTGTTTTTTGTCTTTGGAGGTTTTTTGTACATCACAAATTAGGTCATGCAAGTACTCAACACACGCTAGCACACCCAAGAACAGCTTACTGGATCACAAAAGGAAGAAAAATTGTCAAATCTGTTCTGAATTATTGTACAATGTGCCAAAAAGCCCTTGGGAAGCCCTCCATTTGAAACAACAGGGCTTGACTATTTTGGACCTGTCTTAGTAAAAACTGACAGTGTCAAACAGAAAATGTGGGTTGCTTTGTTTACCTGTTTGTTAGTCCAAGCGGTCCATCTATAACTTTTAGTTGACCTGTCAGCTGCAGGTTTTCTAAACGCACTTAGAAGATTCAATGCTCGCAGACGAGTGCTGATTGATGCAAAGTGATCATAACAGATCAAGCTAGTAATTTTAAGCTTATAGAGCAAACAATTGGATAAATTCTGGCTGGAAATGACTCAAAATGATGATGTCGTTAATTATACAACATCAGCCAAAATAGAATGGAAATTAAACCCATCGCACGCTCCATGGGCAGGTGGTTTCTATGAAAAAATGGTGGGAGTGGTTAAAAACACTCTTCAAAAAAAAAATTGGACGAAATTTATTGACATATGATGAATCCCAAACGCTATTAATAGAAGTTGAAGCAATTACTGATCAAGGCCACTTACGTTTCTTTATGACGATCCAAAAGCTGTTGTACTAAAACCAACAGATTTTCTTCTTGTTATTAAAGGTCAGCAGTTAATTAAAACAGGTATCTTTACATTTTGATTTATTGATAATAAAGATATAAATGACCCTGATTATAAACC
>JASAMX010018869.1:0-12207 GCA_030248175.1 Microlaimidae sp. YZB2_3 | reverse complement strand
ATTGCTAAGTGTGCAAGAAGAACAGGATGGATGCTTACTTCTGTGCATATACAACCACTGATTTCTTTATATTTTTTTCAAATTGTTTGTTTTTTTTTTGCGCATCATTGTTGCAAATAAATACTGTGAAACACAAAACATGTGTTTAAAATTAGTGTCAAATAAATAGGCAAAAAAAACCGAGTTTCAGTATTTTAAAGTAGTATAGTAATGCAATTTTCAGAAAAGTTTGTTTAAAAATTATTGCTACCAATTTTGGTTTGTATATTCGTAGTTTTATTAATAATATATAATTATAAAAACCTAAAATTAAAATAAAAAACGAAAAGTTATTTTTACGGAATTTTTTTTTAAATACTGGTATCCAAAAAAATTTTGACCTGGTCCACTTGGGGTTTGTTTGGCGAGAAAACTTTGCACCGGTACTCCTGGAAAAGTCTCGGGCCGTGTTCAACTACTTGTATTGTCTACATTTATTACGGACTTTTTCTAAATAAATTTTATTCGAAAAAAAACTTTTCTTTTAAAATAAATACAAAAAGCAGTTCGTACAACTTTTCGGCGGGCAGTATAAAAATACTGTATTGGCTCAAAAAAGGGACGGGACTCTTGTATATTTTTCCGCCAAATTACTGTTTCCTGATCAAAATTTTTGGAAATTTGAGAATTTTGAGCAATAAACTTAAAATGCTAAAATATAAAAGAAACCGTAATCTAATTTTTTTATTTATTTAAAAAATGTTTTAACATCACAAAATTTTAAAACAGTTTCAACATCACCTAAAAAAATAAAAGCAAGAATATATATTCCAAAGGGCAAAAATTTCAGTTACAATAAGACTTTTACAGAAAACGACACATGAGTAAGTTAATAAATAACTATCATGATTTTCAGCTAATTTCCGCTACCGTACTGATTTTGAAAAGTGCCAGAAAAACGAGTTTTGGTGTACTAAATAGCTGTGCGAGAAAATCTTTATTGAGTACACACAAAATAGCTCTGCGGGTGAAAATTTACACGTTCCATTTTCCGGTTAAAATGGTAAAAAATCTGTACAGCCGAAATTTTTTGGATTATATATATGTTTGATGTAGATGAATAATATATATGCAATAATATAAAATCTGAAACTAATATTTGAAAGTAGACTCTGAAATTTGCAAATAAGTATTGTTTTCTTCGTTTTTTATCTAAAAAAAGTGTATGAGTCACAGGTTATAATTTATATGCTATGCGTTTTTTTATTATTGTTCGGAATAATACTATAGTATAACTTGTTATTTTTATTTATTTTTATTTTTATTTATTTACAATAAAATTTTGTAAGCTACCAAAATAGTTCTGAAAATATAATCGGTTGTTGCTAGGGAACGATAAAATGAATTCGGAGTTAGATTCGGGAAATGTGTCTAGGGCGCTAAAGAGTACTACATCTCGGTTGGAGGGGCGCTATAGAGTACTACATCTCGGTGTCTATTCATATGAGACCCAAACAAACGTTTGAAAAGCTCGTAGTTTTCGCTGTTTGCAAAGAGTCTCAGTTGCTCTTTAGAATAGAGTACGGTAAAACACATCATTTCTTCTGGAGTACGAGAATAGTTTTCATGTGGTAACTTTAATATTTATTGTACGTCTATGAATATCTATTTTCAAAATTCTTGTAAATAAACTTTATATTTTAATTACAGGAAATTTTAAAATTTTAGTATAAAAAGTATTCACCATTAAAATAAGATATCTTAATCAAATAAAAGAGCTTGACGCTAATTTATATTCGTGAACTCTTAAGTTTGTAAGACAAAACTACAAACCAATTCAAATTGTTATGCGTTTGTTTTTCTAAACAAATTACATAACTATAATTTTTTAATTTGTGCCTTTGCACAAAATATACGAAAATAACTTGAATTTAGTCTATAAATAGCATTTCTGTTTCAAATTGAGCAATTTGCATAAATAATTGTGGAAATATAGTATATAATCTTTAATGTTAAATGTTTTGCTATGGTTTATCTCGTAATCGCGGGTCGGGACACTAAATTGCCGGGGCCTTGGAGAGAAATCAGTCCTACCAGGGCCGGGGCTAGGGCCGGGCGGCAAAAAAGTTCCAGGGAAACCGGGGCCGGGGCTGGGGGCCGGGGCTGGGGTGGCCTAGTTGCAAACCCCAATTTTACAGACGTATTTAAAGGGTTAATATTTAAGGATTAATCTGAAGTCATTCTTGTAAATTCCTATAATATTTTCTGCCCGGGTTTTTTATGTACGGCCTTAGTGCAAAATTAATTGTTTGTATACATTTGTTGTAAATGACAAATTTTATTTAATTCGTTTTTAGTGTTTAGATATATCAGTCGTTCGTAATGTCAATTTTATACGATCGCTCCACTTCTTTCTGCCATTGCGTGTTTAACTTGTTCGGTTCTCACTGTTCCGAAAAGTTTAAAGGTCGGAAAAATATTCCGCAACATAATAAGCTTCCATCAAACAGCGCCAGAAAATATTTTCCGAAGAAATCACTGTGGCACGCAATTTCGCAAAATTTTCGAAGATACTCATCAAAACGTATTTCTTCCGTTTTTCTGATAAAAGTTCCGTTTTTTTTACATATCTCTTGTTTTTAACATCTCGTCTTCTCGAAAACTTTCTTTCGGGCTATTGTGAACGTACTTCTCAAGAGCAAAATTTAATTTTTTCGATATTTTTTTTTTCAAAAGAAAAAAGATGTCTTTTCTCAGTCTTAAAGGTATTGAAAATCTAAAACTGAGAATTTGAAACCTTACTTTTTGAATCCAAAAATCAAACAAAACTTTATTGATAGTATATTTTTATTTAGTGGTGTTTCTGGCAGTTAAAAAATATAAAATTTGTTTTTTCACGCCTAACCCCTGAAAACCTAAAAATTAAGCAAATTATGTATTTATTTTGCGCCACAAAATACCTCACTCCAATTGGGTAAAACCTCGTCTTTGAAAGAATTGCTTTTATAAAATTATACCAAAAAAACGCGTCAAATTAAGGACGAGATGTTCTTTTATGCGAAAATCTTGACGATCAAAGTTTATACATACGGTGGTTCCCATGTTTAAATCAAAAATAAAAAAAATAAGAAAAAAAAATTAAATTAAATATAATTAAATCAACTTCGCGATTCCGGTCTCCGTACTATTTTTTGAAAACTATTTAGCTAAATAAAAGAAACGAAATAAGAATTAAAATGGCCGATGCATAAAACCGGAAGATCAGTGCGGGGCTAAATGAAGGATTTCCACACGTGGTGAACCCGGCAAGATGTCAAAAATTGTTTTTTTTTTAATCTTTGTTTCTTTCAAAACCAAAAAACAGCAAAATAATGTTGAATTAATTCAATATTCGAAAATATCATAAATAAGACGAATAAGCACGGCAATGTGAAAGCCTAATTAGCCTTAAACTTTACGTATATAAAGTTAGTGCACCGAAAATTTCGTGCGCGCACCGAATTTCCATGCACGGAGCTCGTAGTCAGGATACTTTCAGTCGAGTAAATAAAAAGGTTTGGCGCTTTATCGAAGCACAATATCGGACGAAAACAGGATTCGAAGTTAAAATCGCATTCTCGGCCCCCTTTTTTATTCCCCCCGGTGTTATTGCCCCTCCCGTTTCAAAAAAGTTACTTTCCGCCACAACCGTTTTTCGCAATTGCTCCGAGCGGAGGGAGGCACCACAGGCTTAATAACATAAGTCCCGAAAAAAGGATTATTTTGGGTTGGCTCATATCTCCTACCCCAAAACCCAAAAATAACTATAAAACCACGCGTCCAATTAGGGTATAAATATGTTTTCATAAGTGTATTTAATTAGGGTCGAAAATCTGCAATGCGTATGACCAATTCAATTCTTAGTTTTATTTTATTTTTAGGTAACCCTAAACTTGTTAGTTTAAGATAATCCAAAATTAAAACTACGCAAAAATTAAAAAAGTAATTTACCATTATAAAACAAGAAAAAATATTTTTTAATCTTTTTTTTAAATCTATTGTTTCATAATATAATCAGTAACTTTATCATAGGGTATTAGCACCTGGTGGGATGCTCACTCATGAGTCCCGAAGGGACATTGTGGTTTTTTGGAACAAATGGAAACGGGTCTTATGAAACCGCAAGAACCGTCTCAGTCACACAGAGACAAATTTGAAAAGCCCAAAAAAGAACATGAAGGATCAATCAAGCTCTTTGGAAATAGAGCTCAAAAGCAGGTAAGAATAGAAATTAAATTATTATGTAGGGTAGGGGTGAGGACTGAATTTTTAGGAAAATAACTAAATAGCTGAAAACTCCAAATTAGTAAGACAATTCTGGAATTAGGAAATTAATTTTTGACCCCTTCTGATTTGCATATTATTTTGAAAACTAGACGCTTTTTTTGGCAGGGTACGCTAGGGGAGGGAGGGAGGGATCCAGTCCATCCCTCAAATGGAAGTACAAATGTTTTAAGAGGGGGAAACGAGGTACCCCGATCTCGGTGGCACCTTTGAATCCCAATGATACTTGAAGGTTTTTTTAGGATTCGGGGGGGGGGGGGGGGGGGGGGGGGTGGGGGGGGGGGGGGGGGGGGTTTTGAATGTTGGTGGTGATTAGGAGAGTGTGGGGTGGGTTTTTGGGAGTTTATTATTTTATAGGGGATGGTATTAGATTGATTAGAGGAAGTTTTAGAGATGGGGTTGGGGTGGGATTCGGGTATATCCCCACGAGGCTGCTCCTATCTTTTTGTGGGCTCGGGAGGGAGGGGAGGACTCGATAGAGAATATTTACATACGTTGGGAGGTTCTATATAGTTTTCTTTAGGAAAATAAGTAAAAAACAAAACTTTTTTTTAAATATTTAATTTTTCTTCATTTTTCAAAATTCAGAAATTCTCCTTCTCTCCGCACTCAAAAGTTGGGAAGGGGAGAAAATGTTGCTGAAACAAAGTTTTGAAAAATGAAGAGAAAAAAATGTGTTTAAAATGACTTCTTACTGCTCCCAAACTTAAGTTTTGACGTAAAAATAAATATTAAATGTTTTAAGCAATAAAAAGCTCAAAAATGCAATAAAAATGGTTTTTTGACCTATAATTATTGTGTTTTTTACTTATTTTTCCTTAAAAATTGAAAAACTATATAGGTAAAATGTACTCCCAAAAAAACGATATGGGTAAAATGCGTTTCTAAAACCCCCTCCTCTTAATTCGGGGTTAACCCCTCCCTCCACTCCGGACCAACTTGCCCATGTATGGTAGAAAGCATAGGTGGGCAGCCTCCCGGTTTTTGGGGAGGGGTATACCCGAACCCGACCCCCAAAATTTGAAAGGAGTGTCTCAAAAACTTTTTGGTGTATATCTCAAATACCCCAAATACCTCAAATTTGGAGGGTGTCCGTGTCCGGGGTACCCCCCAAATTCCCTATAATTGAAGGTTGAGTTGAGATTAAATATTCCAAAAACTTTGTGCCGACATGCGAATGCGACACCCCTACAGTTTTGGGCTACTAATCCATAATCTTTCTCTAAATTTAGAGGTTCTTGGCGCTTAAATTCTGTATAATTATGTTTTTCATTGGTGAGAAAAGGGGTCGGATGGGGTCCACTTCACCCCTCAGCCTCACAGTTTATCCCTCCTAATTTTTTTTAAATTTTTTAACCCTAACACCTTTCTGGAATTTTAAATCTGACTCGGAACCTCCCTCTCCTTTCTCTTTCGATAAATTTTTGGTAATTTTTACAATAAATTTTCTTCCAAAAACATTTTTAACACAAATACATGTTTCTACACCCTTTTAATACCGGAATATTTATTTAATTTTAATAAAAAGACCACGAAATATGATATAAAAAAACCTTCAAGATCTGGTAAACCAAAGATAACCTCCCCACCCAAAAAAAATCAGGGGGTCTGCTAGACTCCCCCTCTTCTAACTCGATCCGAAGAACATTTTTGTCTTTCATTTGAGGATGGACTGGATACCCCCTCCCTCCCTCCCTAGCGTACCCTGCCAAAAACATCTATATTTTACAATAATCAATCAAAGGGGTCAAAATTAATTTACCTAATTCCAGAATTGTCTTATTAATTTGGAGTTTTCAGCTATTTAGTTATTCCTAAAAAATTAGGGTGCTAGTAAGTTTTTACTACCCTACATAATAATTTAATTTCTATTCTTACCTGCTTGAGCTCTAATTTCCAGAAGAGCTTGATTGAAATGCTTCATGTTCTTTTTGGGCTTTTCAAATTTGTCTCTGTGTGACTGGTAGGAAAACAGTTCTTGCGGTTTCATAAGACCCGTTTCATTTGTTCCAAAAAATAAAACCGCATGCTTTCCTTCGGGGACGTGTAATGGCACGTCACCAGGTGCTAATACCTAAATTTATTATGATAAAGTTACTGATTATGTATGAAACAATAAATTTAAAAAAAAAGGGTAAAAAAATATTTTTTCTGTTTTATAATGGTAAATTACTTTTAAATTTTGGTCAGTTTTAATTTTGGATTATCTTAAACTAACAATTTAGGTTTCTAAAAATAAAATAAAACTAAATTAAAATTGGTAGGATTCCCATACGCGTCCCAGATTTTCGACCCTAAAGTAAAATACACTTATAAAACATATTTATACCCTAAATTGGACGCGTAGACTTGATTTTTATAGTTATTTTTTAGATTTGAGCTTTTCATTAGGAGATATGAGCCAATTTATACCCAAAAAATGACCTTTTTCGGAATGTATACTTTATGTTATTAAGCCTGTGCATTGCCCTCCCTCCCGGGGTTATATTGGGAGGGGCAATTCAAAAACGGTTGTCACGGGAGGTAACTTTTTTGAAACGGGAGGGGGCAATAACACCGGGGGGAATAAAAGGGGGCAATAAATTAACTTCAAATATTGTTTTTTTTCATACCAATATTGTGCTTCAATGTGCGATAAGCGCAAACCCTTATTTTACTGCGACTGAAAATATATGGGCTCAAAATTCGTGCATGGAAATTCGTGCGCGCACGAATTTCGTGCGCTAACTTTATATACGTAAATTTTAAGGCTAGGGGTGGGCTTCACATTGCCCCCATTCCTATTCTCGTCTTATTTATGGCTGTTTACGAATATTGAATTAATTCAAAACATTGTTGTGTTTGGTTTTGAAAGAAACAAAGATTAAAAAAAAACAATTTTAACATACCATTGCGGGCCAGTGTGGAAATCCTTTCATTTTAGCCCACACTAAATCTCCAGGTTTATGCATCGCCATATTTAATTCTTATTTCGTTTCTTTTTATTTAGCTAAATAGTTTACAGAACTTTCAGTTCATTACTTACGACTACGGACCGGATCGCGAAAGCGAGAGAGAACTAATTTAATTATTAATTTAATTTTTTATTTATTTTTTTTATTTTTGATTTAAACATGGACCACCGTATGTATAGACTTTGATGCAGTATAGATTTTCGCATAAAGAATGTTTTTCAACATCTCGTCCTTAATTAACGCGTTTTTTTGGTATAATTTTATAAAAGCATCTTTCAAAGACGAGGTTTTACCCATAAAAATAAAGTATTTGTCGCGCGAATAAAGAATTTATCATAATTTGCTTAATTTTTAGGTTTCGGGGTTAGGCATAAAAAACAATTTTATATTTTTAACTGCAGAAAACACCACTAAATAAAAATATACTATGATAAAGTTTTGTTTGATTTTTGGATTTGCGTAGTATTAGCAAAAAGTAAGGTTTCAAATTCTCAGTTTTAGTCGCAAAAAAATGTTTTAAGACTGAGAAAGACATCTTTTCTTTTGAAAAAAAAATATCAAAAAACCTTAAATTTTGTTATTTGAGAAGTACGTTCACAAAATCGCACCCAAAAGAAAGTTTTCAAAGACGAGATGTTAAAAGACAATATGTAAAAACGAAACTTGTGGGAAACGGAAGAAATACGTTTTGAATAATATCTTCGGAAAGAATCACTTCGGGATAACTTTTGCAAAAATACATGCCACTAAATATCTTCGGAAAAAATATTTTCTAGCAGTGTTTGATGGAAGCTATTATGTTGGGATGTTTTTTCCAACCTTTTAAACTTTAGGGAAGATATATAAACCGACGAGTTAAACACGCAATGGCAGAAAAATAAACAAATCGTATAATTTAAAGCATTACAAACGACTGATATATCTAAACACTAAAAACAAATTAATAAAATTTGTCATTTACAACAAATGTATACAAACAATTAATTTTGCACAGATATAAGGTCGTATACGTAAAAAACCCGGCAGAAAATATTATAGGAATTTACAATGACTTCCGCTAATCCTTAAATATTAACCTTTAAATACGTCTGTAAAATTGGGTTTGCAACTAGGGATCGACCGGCCCCGGCCCCAGCCCCGGCCCCAGCCCCGGCCCCGGTTTTCCCTGGAACTTTTTTGCCACCCCGGCCCTAGCCCCGGCCCTGGTAAACGCAATTTTCTCTACCAAGGCCCCGGCAATTTAGCTGTCAAATAAGCCGGGGCAAACCGGGGTAAGGAACCATTTAATGTTTCTAGCAAAACAGTTTAACATTAAAGATTATATACTATATTTCCACAATTATTTATCAAATTGCTCAATTTGAAACAGAAATGCTATTTTTTATAGAGCTAAAGTTGACTTATTTTCGTATATTTTGTGCAAAGGCGCGAATTAAAAAAAAAATTATGAGCTATGTAATTTGTTTAAAAAAACAGACGCCATAACCGCACATTTGAATTGGTTTGCTCATGTCTTACAAACTTAAGAGGTCAGCGAAATATAAATTAAGCATAAGACTCTTTATTTAATTAAGATATCTTATTTTAATCGTGAATCTTTATTCTTAAAATTTTAAAATTTCCTGTAATTAAAAACCATTTGTAAATTTTATTTACAAGATGAGATGAGAGTTTGAAAATAGATATTCATAAGACGTACAATAAATATTAAAGTTACCACATGAAGACCTTATTTCTAAATTGTACTCCAGAAGAAATGATGTGTTTTTACCCGTACTCTATTCTAAAGAGCAACTCAACTTCTCTTTGCAAACAGCGAAAAAAAATCTCAAGCGTTTCAAACGTTTGTTTGCGGACTCTCATATGAGAATGAGACACCCGAGATGTAGTACTCTATAGCGCCTGCCAACGGACACCCGAGATGTAGTACTCTTTAGCGCCTGCCAACGCATTTCCGAATACCTAACTCCGAATTCATTTTATCGTTCCCTAGCAACAACCGATTATATTTTTCAGAACTATTTTGGTAGCTTACAAAATTTTATTGTAAATAAATAAAAATAAAAATAAATAAAAATAACAAGTTATATTATAGTATTATTCCGAACAATAATAAAAAAACGCATAATAAAGATATAACCTGTGACTCATACACTTTTTTTAGATAAAACAAAGAAAACAACTGTTATTTGCAAATTTCAGAGTATCTTACTTTCAAATATTAGTTTTTCAGATTTTATATATTATTGCATATATATTATTACAAATATTATTGCTTACATCAAACATATATATAATCCAAAAAATTTCGGCTGTACAGTAAATTTTTTACCAAGTTTAACCAGAAATGTTGAACATGTAAATTTCCACCCGCAAGCTACTTTGTGTGTACTCAATAAAGATTTTCTCGCACAGCGATATTTAGTACACCAAAACTCGTTTTTCTGGCACTTTTACACAAAATCGCTGCGTAGCAGAAATTAGCTGAAAATCGTGATGGTTATTATTAACTTCGCTCATGTGTCAGTTTTTCTGTAAAAGTCTTATTGTAACTGGACATTTGCTTGGAATATATATTCTTGCTTTTATTTTTAGGTGATGTTAAAACTGTTTTAAAATTTTGTGATGTTAAAACATTTTTTAAATAAATAAAAAAAATTAAATTACGGTTTCCTTTATATTTTAGCATTTTTAAGTTTATTGCTAAAAATTCTAGAATTCCCAAAATTTTGATCAGGGTCTATTCGAACAGGGTCCGCTTTTTTTGGCGAAAAAACCCTGCGGAGTCATCCCACTTTTTTGAGCCAATACAGTATTTTTATACCGCCCAAAAGACAACAAATATAAATTTTTTACATAACAAATTTGTACGAACTGTTTGTATTTATTTAAAAGAAAAGTTTTCGAATAAAATTTATTTAAAAAAGTCAATTAATAAATGTCAACAATATTAATCATTGAACACGGCCCAAAAAACTTTTCCAGAGTACCCGGTGCAAAGTTTTCTCGCCAAAAGTCACGGACCCAGTTTAAATGGACCAGGGTCAAAATTTTTTGGATACCAGTATTTAAAAAAAAAATTCCAGTAAAAATGATTTTTGGGCTTTTTTTCGTTTTTTATTTTAATTTTAGGTTTTTATAATTATATATTATTAATAAAACTACGAATATACAAACCAAAATTGGTAAGCAATAATTTTTAAACAAAGCTTTTCTGAAAATTCGTACTCTATACTACTTTAAAATACTGAAACTTGCCGTTTTCTGCTATTTATTGGGCGCACTGATTTTCAACACAGTGTTTGTGTTTCGCAGCGCATATTTCTCTTCCACTTTTCCAAATAAATGCAATACACAAAAAAGACAAACGAGTTAGAAAAATCTCTACGCGAGAAATCAGTGGTTGTATATGCACAGAAGTCACGTGCCTCAAAAATATTACATTTTTTCTTGCACACTTTTATTCAAAAACTTAATGTATTATCGGAATTGTTTTGGGTTATATGTTTTTTGATAAATCTCGAGAAATCTATAAATAGACGTAATGTCTGTGTGTGTATGTGTCTGTCTGTCTGTGTGTTCCCTAACTCCTCCCTAACCACCCAAAGGATTAAAGTGAATGAGGTATCGTTGGAAAGCTAATACCTCAGGGAATGTCGTAAGGGGGTTGAAATTTGGAAACAACTTACATGGACATCTTTATACTGGACAACGCGTTTTCACCAAAGGGGGACCCTATGGATTTTGGAACTTAAAAAATTTTTTGACTCAGAATTGGCTCAAACTTATTGGAAGGAGTAATTAGGTAATGTAAAGCCAGAATATCATGATTTTTTTGAAAATTGAACATGGACATCTTTGTACTGGACAACGTTTTTTCATTAAAAAAGGGAATTACCTTGCTCACCAAACACAAAAGGGATTGGGCTAAATGAGATATCATTGCAAAGCTTACGGTCCGGAGAATGTCATAAGGAGGTTGAAACTTAAACTTGGCTGGCTCAAACTTATTAATAAGAGTAATTATCCAATGTAAAACCAAAATGTCATGGTTTTTGATAAGAATAACATGGAAATCTTGATGCTGGACAACATTTTTTCGCTAAAAAGAGGAACGACCTTCCTCACCAACTAGCAACAGGATTGGGCTAAATGAGATATCATTGCAAAGCTTGCAGACAGGGGAATGTCATAAAGGGATTAAATGAAACTAAAAAAAAATTCATGGACATCTTTTGATTGGACAACACATTTTCACAAAAACAGGGCCCTATGGACTTTAAAAGTTGAAAAAAATTTAATCTTCAAATTGGCTCATACTTATTGGTATGAGTAATTCGCTAATGTGAAGCCAGAATATCATGTTTTTGAAAAAATGAACATGGACATATTTATGCTGGACAACGTTTGTTTACTTAAAGGAGGAATGACCTTTCTCCTTAACTACAAAAAGGATTGGGCTAAATAAGATATTATTGCAAAGCTTGAATTTTAAGGAATGTCATAAAAGAATTGAATTTTTCACAAAATAAATAACAAGGACATCTTTATGCTGGACAACCGCATTTTCACCAAAAGGGAGTACCCTTCTCCTCAACCACAGAACGGATTGGGTTAAATGAGGTATCATTGCAAAGCTTACAGTATGGAGAATGTCATAAATGGGTTAAAATTTTTAAAAAATAACATGGTCATCTTTATATTGGACAACATATTTTTACCAAAGATGGAAGAACCTTCCTCCCCAACCACAGAAAAAAATTAGGATAAATGAGATATTATGGGAAACCTTATAGTTCAGGGAATAAGGTGGTTGAAATCAATAAACAATTAGCACAGACATCTTTATGCTGGACAACATATTTTCACCAAAAGAGGGAAAGACCCTTTTCCCCAACTAAAATTAGAGGGGGTAACTGAAGTATCACTGTAAAGCTTACAGTCACGGGAA
>JASAMX010018868.1:0-10587 GCA_030248175.1 Microlaimidae sp. YZB2_3 | reverse complement strand
GAGGAATACTTCGGAACTCAGAGCTGCGAGAAACATCATCGCTATTTTACATAAGAAAATTAATTACTGATAGAAGTTATTCTTAGATATTTACTTTGATTTTTATATATATCAGTTAGGTTAATTAATATTTAGCTATATTTCTTTGGTTAAAATTTTTCTGTTGGTGCATTTGTATTTATATGTTTTATTAGTCTATTTAACTATTTTTTCTTTTTTTTGCATTACATAATTAAATTATAATCATTTAATAGTAATAAATGGTAAACATTACAAAAGAGACTGTTTTATATGTAAGATTTGTAGACCCCAAAAACATTTTAATGGTATGTAATACAGTGATTTGTATAATTTGAACCGCGGTGGCACCGTTTCTCGCGACGTGTCCATCACTCAAGACGAGGAAAGCCATCGTTTTCTCGTCTCGATCGGAGTCTGGATGGTTTTTCTGACCCCAATCTCCCCCGTCCTTGCTCTGTGTGGTTCCATTCGGCCTCGGCAGTGTCCAAAGATTTCTCGCGATAACTTTGCCCACCTCAGTCCTTGCAATACGAGCCTCCCGAATATCCTATCTATATTATCGACTATATTACTTTCGTATGGTAGGTATCAATAGGGTAATATCAAAAAGCTTTGTGCAGTTGCAAAGTTAAATTATATATATAAGTTAGAAAGGTGCTTCAACAAAAAGTAACTACTAAACATTAATATGGTTTCTGATTACCTGGGTTGCTTTTACGTAATTTATCGATAACATTGTGAATAGCCATTTTTATTACAACCAGTTTTAGCTTGGATTGTTGTAAGTCGAGGTTTTTTTTATTTTTGCGGCTTTTTTAGTATTGTTCGTTATAATTTTTTTTAAATTGTTATCTTACTATGGTGCTAATGTTTTTTTTAAAAATATTTTTAATTGTTAATGATCTCTCTAGTAATAGACAAACTGGCAGTGTGATGTTTTATTTGTTGATTTGAAAAAATACCCAATTCCAAATGTTTAGAATTTTAGAGACATTGGTAATTTTTGGAGATATTGAATTTGGGAGATATGTCCGTAAATAAATTAAGTTATAAATAGTGTTAACATAACTTTGCAATTTTATTTCTTTTCTTTTATTTAAAAAATTTGTTAAAACTATTACAACCTAAGCAATCGTGTTTTTTGCGCAGTCATCTGTCTTGATCGTTCAGAAAACGATTCTACCATTGTTTTTTTGGCAGAAGTATTGCGCTGGTTTTTTTAATGGAACCTAAAACGCTTGGAGCCGGTTTTTTAAGACAAACTCTTTAATCTTAATTTTTTAGAAGATATTTAGTCCGATTTCAGAGAATGTTTTTGTATTTTCAACGTTTCAAAATTATTGATATTTCCTGAATAAAAAACATTGGTAAAAAGTAAAAATAAAAATATATAATGTAGGCATCCATATTATATATTTTTTGTAAAATTATGTTAAATTATATGTGCGGTAACCAAATTTTAACAAAAATATTAAGAGCTTTGCTTATTGATTGAGATTGAAAAAATCCAAACAATTGATTCTCCTTTTAGTAAAAGATTTTTTAATAGGTTTTTGGAAGCTTCTTTCTAAAAATTTTTGTGGTCACCTTTGTCATGAACTCGATTTGCTGGGCATAAAATAAAGCTAATACTTTTTTCTTAATCTCACTTCTGACCTTTTTTTGTTTCAACACCCTGATGTCAAAAAACAACGATTTATAGTGGTCCTGCAAAGCACGACTAACGACTTCACCTCACAGTGATAGGCTATAAATTGCGCATTCTTTTCCTATTATAGTATTGAATAATGTTGGTTCGCCTTATAGAATCTTCGCAAATCGTATAATCGCATATCTCAAATCGTAAAAGCTACAAATCGTCATGTAAAAGTCCCGCTGAATATTCTTCGCAAAATTACCATCGAAAACAAGTTCGTGCGAATATAATTGCCGATTTTAAAAACAAAAATATACACTCAAAACCGACGAGGTTCTTTACCTTTAGTAGATAGTTTTGTTAAACCCGAAAATGTGTACCGTATGCGTTTACCATTGTTCTCTCTTTTTATTTAAGAATTTTAAGTTTGTTTTTCATAGCACTGTTTACGGTATTGATATTTTTTTCCGTTTCCACTCGTAATATAGCTTATAATTTACAATTACTTTAGATTTTAAATTTTAAGTTTAAAGTTGTGTGTGAATAGTGTAGTCGGGACTAAAATTTTTCTTCGCATAGTATCGTAGAGGCCGATAATATTAAAGACTGCGTTTAACTGTTTTCTAAATATTCACATGACAAACGGACCGTGGCGGAATCGAAAGTTAGTTATCCCTGTACTTATCAGATAGAAGGAACCCCGAGCGATTCGAAAGAATCGGCGTCCGCGTTTTCCTACAATCCGGACCGTTTCGAAAAGAAAATCGGAAATCTTTTCGAGTGCCGGAGCCTGCAAAAGATTTTTTCCACCTCTTCGCGGGTGGTTCCACTGTTTCGTTCGATCCGTTTCGCGGGCACAAATCGCTCGGCTGTGCGTTGTTGAGCTAACCCGCGCGCGCCTTACGGCTGTCCCCGATTACGTCTCCTCCTTTTGCGACAAGGGCTGTCCGCGCCTCCTCGTTTCTGTGGGTGGCTGGCGGGTGGGTGACCTTGGTGAATAGCGGAATTGGGCCGGTTTTTTGGGGTGCGCAAGTTTTAAGAAGGGGCCTAGCACTCCACCTTCTAACCCAGATGCCCGGATTGGTATTTGAGCAGGACTCCGCTTCCGGTTTGTTTTACCCCGGTATTTAGAGTCCGCACACTTTTCCTTCCAGCCGTGGGGCTACGGCGACTTCTGTGTGTGTTCCCTTTTTGGTTCGTTTAGTACCTCTTTCAAAAGACGTCTATATCTTTAAAGAGTGCAACGAGTTTTTAAGTATTATACGATCGGTAAATGGTACAAAAAAACTGTGTTTTTTAATATGCTTTAGGGTTATCAAATTTTGCTGTGTTTTAATTAACTTCCATTAAAACGACTATATTAACTCATGTTATCATGAATTTTTGTTTCATAAAGTTATTATATCGGAATGCTTATTTTTCCGATTACTACCGAAACCAATACATTGTTTTTTATTGATGTTTTTTATGTTATGGGAACCCGGAGTGTTTTAACGGTATCTATTTAAAGTTTTTATCGGATAAGAAACCGACTGCAGGTGGTGATGACAGTGCACAGCACGATGGTTTTTGTAGATCAACCCACGTTTCCAAATGGCTCTTTTGCGGGCAACAGGGTTTCTGTCTGACATATTTAATAGAACTCCGTTTTTTCTGATTTTGCAACGTTAGATTTATAAAATGGCTGATACGATAGGTTTTAATATTGTTTCTTTTTACGCTTTTCTTTTGAAGTTTTCATCTCTGTAAATGTAGCTCCAAAATCAGTTACCGAAATAATTGATAAAATTTTTTGAATGGTATTTATTTTTCATAATTATAAATTAAGGTCTAGTTTTACAATTTTTTAAAGCTAAATGATTTTCATATGTATTTAGTTTAGATCTTAATACAGGTACCCTTGTCTAAGCTTTTTTTAGAATTAATTATCTTTCCTGTGGGCTGCGTATTTTTATGAAGGAGATCCGCCTTTTAAGCTTTCTGCCACAAATTATACGCTGTTAACATCACGATGTACTAGGGTTTATTTGAAAACGGAATTGTGTTGTTGTTTAGATTATATACTGTTTTTCAAACGAACCATCGCGGATGGTGCGCTAAAAGGTTTTTTCTTGTTTTTGTATTATGCATTTTACAGTTATTGTGACGTGCGTTTTGTTTGTGTAATTTCAAATTATGTTATAATATGTAATCAATGTATTTTTTTTAATACTTGATGCTAAATTGTAGATTTTATTTATAGTCTAAGAATATTTAAAAAAATATATAATCTTTAATCATTAAAGGCGATGCGCATACGTTTATATTTGGTCCTTTTATTTAAATCGGTATTCGAAATAATTAAGTTTAAAATATAATTTACCTTACTTAGGTATCTTTTCTCTTAGCATGTATCCCGTGTTATTATTCGCATTTTTGGATTATTTTGATTTTTTTAACAATTTTAAAAAAAACGGCATTACTTTTTAGTTATTCACAAAATTGAGGCAAAAATAGGGGAGGAAAATTGATGAAAATTAGCGCAGCTCCGAAAAACGAAGCTCTATCCGGAGCTCGGAGCGATGGTGGATACGGTCTGTCATCGTCGAGTCTCCGGGAGTAGGGATATTAGAGGATTTAGAGTTTTAACATCGATAGATGTTGAAACAATATTGTGTTTGATAATTGTACATAGTATCATCTAAGAAGCCGTAATAGTTTATTTAATGGCTATATAGGCTTTAATGTCGTTTGGGTAATAGCGTGTTGTAATATACTTTTAGTCTGGAGAGAGAGAGAGAGAGTACGGGTCGAGGTATGATATTATATATCTTAGTAGTATATATATCGTTTGATGCTGTAGGGTGGTAACGTAGAGGTAGCGATTTGTACGTGCGGTCGGTCTCGTAGGTTACTGCGCGAGATCGAGGTTACGTTTACGTAGGCGGGTCTTTTCTTCGAGTTCTATATAGATCTGATTATCGGATAGGGCGCGATATTATAGGCGATATATTAGGGTCTCTATGTTTGAGTAGCGCGATCTCTCGGGCTCTATACTGTCTTTCGCGAGAGCGATGTGTTTGGTTTTAACTGCGCGGGAGGGAGTAGGGCGTCCTCTCTTCGGCCGATCGGGGGGTCCATATATTTTCGAGTATGAGTAAGTAATACTTTCTATTAGAGAATCAGCTTAGAAGGATCGAGAGGTGGGTTCTTTGCGTCCGATTTTTTTTGGCGGAAAATTTCTTGGGAGCGAAATGGGTCAGGAGCGAATTGACCGAAGCGAAATGGGCCGTTCCCAAATAAAACATATATGAGACAAAAAACAGAACGATTCATATCAATGATACATGTATGTATATAAATAAAAAAATTTCATAAACTGTTTTTCCAACGAATTGCTTACTTTACTTAAAATAGCTTTTTGCATATATGTATATAAACATATTCGTTAATCCAAAGTCCTTTGGACTTTGTCCAAAGGACAAATACAGCGTAAAAACGTCCTTTGGAATTCGTCCTTTGGACTTTGTCTTTTGGACAAAGTCCAAAGGACAAAATCCAAAGGACAACGTGTGCATACTTTTTGTCCTTTGGACTTTTCCCTTTGGATTTTGTCCTTTGGATTTTGTCCAAAGGACAAATTCTAAGTAGCATTCATACTTCGTCCAAAGGAAAAAGTCCAAAGGACGTTTTGGGTTTTCTAAAATTGTCTTTTGGACTTTGTCCAAAGGACGTTTTGTCATAAGTATGAACCAGCCTTAAGCGAAACCCAGTTTTAACCAAATTCAAATCTATGAATCAGCTTTTTACACCAGAAGAAGCTTTTAGGCGTTTAAAAGAAATTTACTCCATAAAAATGTCTTTTAATATCTGGAGGGACATTAGGATTGAAATAGATTCAAGTTAAACATATTAATAAACAAACAAGCAAAGTAAAGTACGAAAACTAAAGACTCATTTAATCCGAACGACTACAAAATTTCATTCCATAAGAAGCAAGATATATTCGAATATAAGAGATGGTTTTTTTTTTATTCACATTGAAAACCAACCACAAGAATCTATTGTTTTCATAATACCAATGAAACCCATACTATTCAAGCTAACTTTCAATAGAAACCTTATTTGAAAAACTAAAAAAAAAACAAAGTTGAATTTAAAATGATCTGTCGGGTGAGTAGCGGGAGGGATGGACCCAGGAGGAAAGGCGCCGAAAGAATTGGAATCCTGTTTGTCGTTTTCTTCCCATCCCACCCGCCCTCAGCCCCGAAAGCCCCACGACGACACCCGGCGGTGACAAACAGCCCGAACGCGGAGACCCTCTACGTTTCCCCGCTCACAGCTCCCCCGGCATACCTACCTGGCCACGGCTATCCCAGACAGTGGGTTTAGCAGAGGGCGACTCACCAGCCCTTCCCTTTGTTTACCAATAAATTTTCCGCCAAAAAAAAATTCGTGAAGTGCGCAAAAGAACCCGAACCTCTTCGATCCGTGCGTCCCCACGACTTGATTCCGGGATGAGAAAGGTTTATAAGGTTACTTACTGCATGACTTCAGTTTGAAAATATATGGGAATGTTGTAAATTGGTCCGAAGGAGAGGAATTTCAAAAGGGCCCTACTCTCCTCCCGCGCAGTTTTAAAACCAAACACATGATGTCATGCTCTTTTTTCGCTGAAAGAACAGGTATATGAGCCCTTGTGAAATTGTGAGGCATCCAGCGCTATTCATGGTCAAAACATTAGAAGAACACCGCTAAATTTATATCTGCCATATAAAATATTTCAAATGCGCCATCATATCCGAGGTTTAAAATTCTTAAAATTTTTGGGATCTAATAATTTAGAAATTGTTTTTCTTTTCTGAATGAAAGAAGACCCGCCTACGTTAAACGTAAACCGCTCCAATCGAGTCATGCGGCGCAGGTTGTTTTTAAAACCTTTAACTATTTGACACAAGCACTGACTTTCGCAACAGTTGTAATTCAAATCGCTACCTTTCATTTTGTACGTTTTACCTACCCTATCATGTTCATCAAACGTTAATTATAATTATAACATAACGTTAATTATGATTATTATAATAATATCATTAATAGAATAAATCTAATCTATCATTTTTGTACTCTCTCTCTCTCTCAGAACTTAAAAAGTATATGTACAACACTGCTATTACCCAAACTGACATTTTAAATGCCTATATAGCCATTTAAATAAACTTATTTACGGCTTCTTAGATGAATACTATGTACAATTTATCAAACACAATATTTTGGTTTCAACATTCACAGTTTAACGTTAAAAAACTTTCTAAAAATCCTTGAATTAATATTCAAAATGTTCCGCATAATATGATTCTATACACAATTCCAGGTTGGATTTATTTACAATGTATACTGTGAAACTCAAAGGAGCAGAACGTGTATTATTGACCAAAAAAATTAAATTGTGATTAAAAAAACCGGCAACCCAGAATTTTAATACATATCTAACAATCAGTTAAATTAATATTTTGGCGCTCCGAGCTCCGTGATAGAGCTTCGTTTTTCGGAGCTGCAGCTAAATTTTCGGATCAATTTTCGGAGCTCCGCCCTATTTTTGCCTCAATTTTGTGAATAACTAAAAAAAAGTAATGCCGTTTTTTTTAAAATTTGTTAAAAAAATCAAAATAATCCAGAAATGCGAATAATAACACGGGATACATGCTAAGAGAAAAGATACCTAAGGTAAGGTAAATTATATTTTAAATTTAATTATTTCGAATACCGATTTAAATAAAAGCACCAAATATAAACGTATGCGCATCGCCTTTAATGGTAAAGTGTATATATTTTTTTAAATATTCTTAGACTATAAATAAAATCTACAATTTAGCATAAGAATATTTAAAAAATATACATTTAATTCATATTATGACATAATTTAGAAATACACAAACAAAACGCACGCCACAATAACTGTAAAGTGCATAATACAAAAACAGGAAAAAACCTTTTAGCGCACGATCCGCGATGGTTCGTTTAAAAAACAGTATATAATTGAACAACACACAATTCCGTTTTAAAATAAACCCTAGTACATCGTGATGTTAACAGCGTATAATTTGTGGCAGAAACCTTAAAAGGCGGATCTCCTTCATAAAAATACGCAGCCCACGGGAAGATAATTAATACTAAAAAAAGTTTAGACAATTGTACCTGTATTAAGATCTAAACTGATCTCATATAAAATCATTAAGCTTTAAAAATTGTAACTAGACCTTAATTTATAATTATGAAAAATAAATACCATTCAAAAAATTTTATCAATTATTTCGGTAACTGATTTGGTGCTACATTTACAAATGAAACTTCAACAAAGGGGAAAAAAGAAAACAATATTAAAACCTATCGTATCGCATTTATAAGTCTAACGTTGCAAAACACAAAAAAACGGAGTTCTATTAAATATGTCAGACAGAACCCTGTTGCCCGCAAAAAGAGCCATTGGAAACGTGGGTTGATGTACAAAAACCATCGTGCCTTGCACTGTCATCACCACCTGCATACGGTTTCTTATCCGATAAAAACTTTAAATAGATACCGTTAAACACTCCGGGTACCCATAACATAAAAAACATCAATAAAAAACAATGTATTCGTTTCGGTAGCAATCGGAAAAATAAGCATTCCGATATAATAGCTTTATAAAACAAAAGTTCATGATAACATGGGTTAATATAGTCGTTTTTTAATGAAAGTTAATTAAAAACACAGCAAAATTTGATAACCCTAAAGCATACTAAAAAACACAGTTTTTTTGTACCATTTACCGATCGTATAATATTTAAAACTCGTTGCACTCTCTAAAGATATAGACGTCTTTTGAAAAAGGGTCTAAACGGAACCAAAAAGGAACACACACAGAAGTCGCCGTGGCCCCACGGCTGGAAGGAAAGTGTGCGGACTCTCAAATACCCGGGGGTAAACAAACCGGAGCCGGGAGTCCGGTCGAATACCAATCCGGGGGGATTTGGAGAGAAGGTGAGTGCTAGGTTCCTTCTTGACAAACTCGCGGACCCAAAAAACCGGCCCAACTCCGCTATTCACCAAGGTCACCCACCCGCCAGCCAGCCACTAAACGAGGAGGCGCGGACACCCCTTGTGGCAAAAGGAGGACACGTAAACGGGGACAGCCGTAAGGCGCGCGAGGGTAAGCTCAACAACGCACAGCCGAGCGATTTGTGCCGCGAAACGGATCGAACGAAACAGTGGAACCACCCGCGAAAAAGTGGAAAAAATCTTTTGAGGGCTGCAGCACCGAAAAGGTTTTCCACTTTCTTTCCGAAACGGTCCGGATTGTAGGAAAACGCGGACGCCTGATTTTTGAATCGCTCGGGGTTCCTTCTATCTGATAAGTACAGGGATAACTAACTTTCGATTCCGCCACGGTCCGTTTGTCATGTGAATATTTAGAAAACAGTTAAACGCAGTCTTTAATATTATCGGCCTCTACGACACTATGCGAAGAAGAATTTTAGTCCCGACTGCACTATTCACACACAACTTTAAACTTAAAATTTAAAATCTAAAGTAATTGTAAATTATAAGCTATATTACGAGTGGAAACGGAAAAAATATCAATAACAGTGCTATGAAAAAAAAACTTAAAATTCTTAAATAAAAAGAGAGAACAATGGTAAACGCATACGGTACACATTTTCGGGTTTAACAAAACTATCTACTAAAGGTAAAGAACCTCGTCGGTTTTGAGTGTATATTTTTGTTTTTAAAATCGGCAATTATATTCGCACGAACTTGTTTTCGATGGGTAGATTTTTGCTGAGATTCAGTGGGTTTTTTAAATGACGATTTGTAGCTTTTACGATTTGAGATATGCGATTATACGATTTGCGAAGATTCTATAAGGCGAACCAACATTATTCAATACTATAATAGGAAAAGAATGCGCAATTTATAGCCTATCACTGTGAGGTGAAGTCGTTAGTCTTGCTTTGCAGGACCACTACAAATCGTTGTTTTTTGACATCAGGGTGTTGAAACAAAAAAAGGTCAGAAGTAAGATTAAGAAAAAAGTATTAGCTTTATTTTATGCCCAGCAAATCGAGTTCATGACAAAAGTGACCACAAAAATTTTTAGAAAGAAGCTTCCAAAAACCTATTAAAAAATCTTTTACTAAAAGGAGAATCAATTGTTTGGATTTTTTCAATCTCAATCAATAAGCAAAGCTCTTAAATATTTTTGTTAAAATTTGGTTACCTCACATATAATTTAACATAATTTTACAAAAAGTATATAATATGGATGCCTACATTATATATTTTTCTTATTTTACTTTTTACCAATGTTTTTTATTCAGGAAATATCAATAATTTGTAAAATTTGAAAATACAAAAACATTCTCTAAATATCGGACTAAATATCCTCTAAAAATTAAAGATTAAAAAACTTGGCTTTAAAAAACCGGCTCCAAGCGTTTTAGGTTCCATTAAAAAAACCAGCGCAATACTTCTGCCAAAAAAACAATGGTAGAATCGTTTTCTGAACGATAAAGACAGATGACTGCGCAAAAAACACGATTGCTTAGGTTGTAATAGTTTTAATAAATTTTTTAATAAAAAAGAAAAGAAATAAAATTGGAAAGTTATGTTAACACTATTTATAACTTAATTTATTTACGGACATATCTCCCAAATTCAATATCTCCAAAAATTACCAATGTCTCTAAAATTCTAAACATTTGGAATTGGGTATTTTTTTAAATCAACAAATAAAACATCACACTGCCAGTTTGTCTATTACTAGAGAGACCATTAACAATTAAAAATATTTAAATAAAAAACATTAGCACCATAGTAAGATAACAATTTAAAAAAAATTATAACGAACAATACTAAAAAAGCCGCAAAAATAAAAAAAAACCTCGACTTACAACAATCCAAGCTAAAACTGG
>JASAMX010018867.1:0-25718 GCA_030248175.1 Microlaimidae sp. YZB2_3 | reverse complement strand
TTCGTCGTTCGTATGACACAATGAGTCCATGAAAAAAATCGAAAATTTTTTTTCTTTAATTTTTTGTCTTGGTAGAATCGTTAGCTTCTTTTGACAAAAGGAGTCCCTTTAGAAAAAATTGTCAACACTACAAACAGATAATTCTCATTAGAGTTAAAGTTTTATTCATTGGTCACAAAATAAATCAAAAAAATTGGACTCTTGTTTTCTAAGAAACGACAAAATGAGTAGTTAAGTTTGACTCATTTTTCTTATAAAAAATATGAGTCTAATAGGGTTTGACTCATTTTTGAGTTTATAAGGACTCATAAAAAATATTAAATTAAAAATTTGAAATGTGATTTGGATGCTTTAACGTGATTTGAACGCCAAAATAAGCATATCAATTTGTCTAAGCACCACCTATGCCTCCCTCCCCTAAAATTTTGAGAGTCCCCGTACTATAAACGCTAGAAATGGGATATTTGGGGGATTTCCAAAAAAAAAAAAATTGGGGGGTTAACCTTTTCTCCCCCCCCCTTCTAAGTGGGGGGGTTAAACCCCCCTTCCCAAAAAGCCCATGTATGGAAGAAAGCGGTGCGTCTTTCAAAAAATAACTAATTAAAAAGGGAAAAAAGCTTTTTGTAGTAAACACTGGAGTTTCCTTTTTGCGTAAAAATGGATTGTGTGGTCTTATGTTGGCCTTATGCCTTATGGCCAAAATTAACACAATCAAAAAGCTAGGGGGCGGGTGTTTACCCCGGGTAAATGACATTTCAAAATCTACGAGGGGGGTCCTAGGAGGGTCGAACCCCCCCCCCCCCTAGCTTGCTAGGGGGGTCGACCAGGGGTGGAAAATTTTAAAACCTAGAGGGGGGTCAGGTGGGGTCCAATTTCCGAAACAAAATACTTTTAAACCATTAAATGTTTAAAAATAGTTTTTTTTATAAGATAATACTACATTTTATTGAATAAAAACGATATTAGGTATAAAAAGGGTGTAAAAACATGAATTTGTGTTAAAAATTCACGTTTTGGAAAGAAAATTTACTATAAAAAAGCACTTAAAACTTTCTCGAGAGGGAAGGGTGGGGATCAGATTTCAAAATCTAGAGGGGGGTCAGAGGTAAAAAATTCGAAAATTTGGTGGGAGAGGGGACGACCTCTGGATTTTTTTCTAGGTAGGGCCCCCCAAAATATCGAGGCTGGGGGGGTGGACTCCACCCTACACCCCTTGTTCATCTATGCTTACTTGGATGCTATGATTTTGAATGTGTTTGGTCGGTTCTTCGCTAGGGGGACGATCCCGGCGTAGGGCTAAAATTTTTTAGGGGGGGGGGGGGGTAGTCCAGGGGGGTCCGGAACCGACTGGCTTTTAGGGGGGAGGGGTCGACCGTGGGTGCGAGATTTCAAATTTAGGAGGGTCAGGGGGGTCCAATTTTTTAACAATTTTTTTTAATCTCTATAATTTATGTGTTTTTAGGTCTAATATTGAATTTTATGATGAAACTGCCTATTTAGGCCTAAAAATGTATTTAAACACTGTTTATGAAAAAACCGTGTTTTTACAGTAATAGATACTTCCAAATTGGTCGGGAGGGGGGGGGGGGTAGGGTCAGCTTCTGAGAGGGAGGGGGGTCTAGGCCTGACCGTCCTTGAGTTTCTGGGGGGAGGGGGGGGGGGGGGGGGGCCCTGAATTTTTTCAAGGGGAGGGGGTCCAAAATTTTGGCTTTAGGGGGGTGGACCCCTCTGTCCCTCAAAAACTTCTATGACGATCAGGACATCTACATCACTAAAATTAGACAGTTTTAGTTTTTAAGTCGTTGAGAAAGTATACAGCCAGAAAAGTTCGAGAACATTATCCAACGGGATTCGTTTTTAATCTTTTCAAAACTTTCATATCACCCAAAATGTTGGATAAAGTATAATATCCATTTTTGTTAAACCCAAATAAAAGAAATGTCTGTCGGCACTCAGCAGCTTCAAAATTTTAGTTTTTGTGTTGTATAACAGCAACAGTTTCATCACCCTAGCTTCACTCCTCTTATGACAAGTAACACCCGTTTTATTTAGGAAGAAGTTATCGAGCGGCGAAGTCCGGCACCTTTTCCCATCGACCATTGCGGACACCGTCTTCTCATTCGCGGTCTAGAATTGAAGTATGTAGTTATAGCTGTAGGCATAGGTAGGCAACTTCTCGGATTTTGGAGAGGTGGGGGAGTATACCCGACCTCCCGAATTGGGGGGGGGGGTGTCCCGAAAATTTTTTTGGGGTATACGACGTATACCCCATTTTTAGCGTTTTTAGTACTGGGACCCCCCAAATTTTAGGGGGGGGGGTGTCCGGGGTCCCTTCAAAGCTTAGAGGTGGTGTCGGCTATAGTCGGGGTTTTTTTAAGAGGTATAACCCCAATCCCCCTCCAACCTGCCCACCTATGGCTGTAGATCATCAGTTTTGTGTAGAAAAATCGAAATTTATTATTATTTACTAAATCATAAATTTGTATAATCAAGCTCAACAGATGTTTTTGTGAAGACTAAACTAGTAATGTTCCTACACTTCAATATCATGCTCCGGAGTTCCGGCCATTTAAAGTGAAGGGAGCTCCGGAGTTCCGGCCATTTAAAGTGAAGGGAGCTCCGGAGTTCCGCCCCTTAAATGAGCGATTTAAAGCGTATATAGACAGACCTGTGCACGGTCTGAAAATGCCCCCCCCCCCCCGTTTTATTGGAGGAACTGCCCCCCCCCTGTTTTATCGCCCCCCCCCCCCCCCGCCAAAAAATGAAAAAAGAACCCTAAAAATATGACGCCATTTTTGACCTATGATGATGCTATTATTCGCGAATTTTTTGCATTTTTTAGCCTATTACTATGTATTTTAAGCCATTTTATACCTATTTTTACATTATTTCTTCTTTTTTTGTCCCTTTTTTCCCTTTCCCTTCTCTTTTTTCTCCTCTTTTTTTCTTTTTTTTTCTTTCCCTCCTGCTTACCCCCCCCCCCGTCTTATTGCCCCCCCCCCGTTTCAAAAAGTTGCCCCCCCCCCGCGCCCCCCCCCCGTTTTG
This sequence comes from Microlaimidae sp. YZB2_3, assembly GCA_030248175.1. Classification (NCBI taxonomy): domain Eukaryota; kingdom Metazoa; phylum Nematoda; class Chromadorea; order Desmodorida; family Microlaimidae; species Microlaimidae sp. YZB2_3. The sequence goes on along the minus strand of JASAMX010018867.1, from coordinate 22,673 downwards.
GAATTGCCCCCCCCCGTTCACACCCCGGGGGGGGGGGGCAGTGCACAGGTCCGTAGAAACTTGAAATATGTTCTAAATTATTCTATTTGCTAATTTAGGGCTTTTTTTTAGTGTTTTTAATAAGTTTTGAAAAAAATTTAATTTACAAAAAAATTTTGATAAAATAATTTATGTTTACTCATTAATTATTCATAAAATTAATACCAAAATAGGGTGGAGCTCCGGGGGTTGCTCTAAAGCTCCTAAAACCGGAGCTCCGCTCCGGAACTCCAGAGCTCTGAGGTCCGGGGAACATTACTAGTGGAGACTGATTTAACATAAAATATGTTTTGGGTATAAATGGACACGTTGGTGGGATCTGAAGAAGGGCAGGTTCTTAAATTTGGATCTCTATTGTAATAGAATTTTTTGTTTGATATAAAAACCTGTTTCAGGTAAATGTTTTTTTATTTCTTTTTTCAAAATTTGCATGTTTTCTCAAAATCAATATCAAATTCATTCTAAAATCAAAATAATTCAAAATTTCAAATCAACATCAAAAATTACGTTGATCAAAAACTAGTATTCCCGTTCCCACGGTAAAGTGTTCTCGAAAACGTGCGTTATTTTTGTTTTTGACATAAAAAATGGGGTAGTCGTAGTGTAATTGTATTCCATACGGAATATATAGTGCAAAATATGATGTAAAAACTTTGCTTTTAGTAAAACAAAAGAGTTTTCTGGTGTATTTTTTTAATTTTTGAACAGCAATTGTAGTTTAGTGAAATTTTTATTGAATCAGAAAAATTAAAAATATTATATTTATCAAGCTAATTTTTTTAAAAATTTGATCATAAAAATGACTAATTACAAGACCGAATATTAAAAAAGCCAGTTTACTTTAACCCTATGCGTAACAAAAGGCAATCCAAAGTCCACCGATTTAATGGTGCGTTTCACTCATTTTTTGACAGTAATAACTAAAACAAATTCCACATCTGCGAACAGTAATTTCTCCACGCTACCTTCTATGACGCGCTGACGCAGGTGCTATGAAAAATTTAGCATTATCAATTTAGTAAAATCGATAAAAAATGTATTGAGGGCCCCTAAATGTTAATCTTGAAGAAGCACACAAAAATAAATGTTCAAAAGTATTTGCGTTTGTAATAACATGGTATTTTTTAGCGTGGAAGACCCTTTCGAGCCGCTATTCCTCAGTATGGCACTCTACGACGCCCGGGAAAGGAGGAAGCTGAGCGAAAATTTCCACTTCGACTTTAACGGAGACAATCTGGGCAAAATGATCCGACTACACACTCCCTACCGGGACGAGAGCACTCTGAGCAAAGCGGCCGTCTTCAGCATCACCCATCCCACCAACGACCTCTACATAGTCGTCAGAGTGAGTATGGAAACGGTTTTGTAGTAGGTGCACGTGCATCCAAAATAAAAGGGGCTGTTTGAAGGGCACCGAACGTTTTCGTCAGACGTTAAACATAGATAAAATCAATGATAGTGGTAATAAATAAAGCCATGCGGTTTCGTGGCTTTTGTGTTACTATACCCATACTTTTCCCTTGTTGGGTTTTACTGTCTTTTACAATTTGGTTCCTAGTTGGCTAGCTTCTTTAGCATAGATGAACACGGTGAAAAAGCTAGGGGGTTTACCCCGGGTAAATGACATTTCAAAATCTAGGAGGGAGGTTTTAGGGGGGGGGGGGGTCGAACCCACCTAGCTTTCTAGGGACGTCGACCCGGGGTGGAAGATTTTGAAACCTAGAGGGGGGTCAGGTGGGGTCCAATTTCCGAAGCAAAATACTTTTAAACCATTGAATTTTTAATAATAGTTTTTTTAAAGATAATACTACATTTTATTGAATAAAGAGCGATATTCAGGTATAAAAAAGGGTGTAAGAATTTGTGTTAAAAATTCACGTTTTTGGAAGAAAATTTGGTATAAAAAAGTACTAAAAATTTTCTCAAAAGGGAGGGAGGAGGGGGGGGGGGTCAGATTTCAAAATATAGGGGAGGGGGGTCAGGGGTAAAAAATTTGAAAATTTAAGGGGATTTTTTTCTAGGGGGGGGGGGGGCAAAATTTCGAGGCTAGGGGGTGGACCCCACCCTACCCCCCTTGTTCATCTATGTCCTTTAGATCTCTCACCTTCTAAGTTTTTATTTAAGTAAAAAGTTGAATGACACAATGTCGTTACATAATCAAAATTTTAAAATAGATATGTTTATGTTGGATACTTCATGTTTAAACGGTTTTGATGGTTGGTAAAAAATGATCCTTATTGAAAATTGCATCAATGCGAAATGTTAGTAGATTGATAAATGTTAAAGGGGTTAAAAAATCTAACAAATTTTGTTAAATTTCGGCTAGAGTGAAGAGTAAAATTTAGATGCTATAAAGTCTGGCGACATCGTTACCATTATTGTCATCGAAATTAATTAGGGTTTAATTTAGTGAGTACTATATAACATAGGTGGACAGCCTCCCGGATTTTTTGGGGGGTATACCCGACCCCCGAAATTTTTTGGGGGGGGGTTGTCCCAAAATTTTTTTTGGGTTTACCTCAAATACCCCATTTTTAGTACTGGGACCCCTCCCAAATTAAAGGGGGGGGGTGTCCGGGGTACCCCCAAATTTTAGGGAAGGGGGCGGTTTGGCAATAATCGGTATTTTTTTGGGGGGTATAACCCCCAACCCAATCCCCCCCTGCCCACCTATGCTATATAATACACGTGATTGCGACATTTTAATATTAACTGGGCTTTTAAATCTAAAAAAGTCATATTTACAATTGCATAGTACACTGTCATGGTGATCATAGCGATAACAATAATGATTATAACTAAGATTAATTATGCTAGTCTTAAACGTTAAGTTTAAAAGTTTGGCAAATTTAATTGTGTTATTTGTTATAGCTGGAAAAGGTTTTACAGCCGTGCGATATTACAGAAGCCGCGGACCCCTATACCCGCGAGGACAAAAACAGGGACAAAACCCGGGCGACGGCTGCGGAATACTGCGAACGCCTCGGGGCCTACAGGTACGTCACATTTCGTCGTTATTTTGGCAGAATGAATCAGAATTCGTATAAAATATATGCGACTGTGACCATAGGTGGGCAGTGGGGGTTTGAAGGGGGTTATACCCCTCAAAAATCCCGATTATAGCCGACACCCTCCTAAAATTTAGGGGTACCCCGGACACCCGCCCTAAAATTTGGGGGGTCCCAGTACTAAAAACACTAAAAATAGGGTATTTGAGGTATACCCCCAAAAATTTTTGGGACAACCCCCCTCCCCCAAATTTCGGAAGTCGGGTATACCCCCCAAAATCCGGGAGGCTGCCCACCTATGACTGTGACTCAGTTTTAATCTTAAACAGAACCTGATTCACTACAAAATGAGTTACAGTCACGAATATTTTATGGTGACAGTGGCTTATTTTGCTGTAGTGACGGCGATTTGTTTTTCAAAAAGTAGACGACAAGATAAGAAAAAGATCGCTCTTCAGATTCGTCAGTTCTATACGAACTTTCAAATGTATGAAAAAGAATAGTCTAAATTGAACGCTAATAAACACGGTTCCTTATTCATTTTACACCAGTTGTATGTAAGTGCACTTGTAGTGTATAATCCTTTTAACGTCGATTTTGCTGTTTTCACACATGTTAATTAAAAATATAATCAATTTGTATTGATTGAATTTTGTTTTTTAGGATGCCGCTAGGATGGGCGATGATCGAGTTGTGCAAGGTGCTGTCCAAGGTCCCAGCCGGTAACGACCGCACAGAGATCTCCGCTACCACAAGTATTATCGGGAGTGCGGTCGCGGAGTCTTTCTACGCCGGCAGCGACACGGAGAGTGTACTGTCTGTAGGTATGTAAACAAGTATTAAAGTATTCTCGTCCTAGCTCTACGAAAACTCAATCCAGTTTACCGAAATTATGTATTAATCATTAGATATTCTTAGGGCCCGACCGGATATCCGGTCCGGTAGATCCGGTGATTTTTGGATCCGGTCCGGTCCGGCCGGATCTGAGTATTTTTTTGCGGGAATAAAAAGAAAAGTTGTTAACATCTTGTTATATGCCGTTACGACACTCCCTACAAAAAATTTTAAGGTGAACAGAAAGCTTAGTGTATTAAGAGGTGTTTTAATAATGTTTTATGTTCTGCAACACAATCATTAGCTATCTTTTGTTTCTTCAGTGTTATACCAACCATTTTAAATGACTGCCACGACACTCCCGACAGTAAATTGTGTTTTAAAACTTGTTTTGGTTTTATAAGTTATAAAAAAAAACTCAAATAATTGTTTTACACAACTGCATCCAAGTTAAGGTATAAGCTTCTTATTCTTATATTTACTTAAACTTCACTATTCTGTTTCTATATGTTCTAAAATCAATCCTTTATTGTTTATAACTCCTCTACTAACTTCTATTGTTTTTTTATTATATATTTTTTTTAAATTTTATATATTAACACTGGCTATTTATTGTATTAGTTTGCTTACACTACACTAATGCACATTAGCAATAGCATGTATTATATTCTTTGATCTCAAACTCTTAATTCACATTCCTATGTGTTTTTTTATATTTATTTGCTTCTGTATGATATTTGGTTTATTCTTTGATACTTTGCTTTTGCGTGCTCGTGCTTTATGCTTATACTAACTTCAATTAAGATTATGATTTACTGTATTTTTATGTTGTATTAGAGTATCATACTCTAATACAATATTATGCCAAAACAGCGTATTATACAGTTTTATCTAGGTTTCTTGTTTTTTGAAACCTTTTGAAAAATCTTTGCTCCCAAAAATTTTTTCATAGGTGGGCGGGGGGGGGGGTGGGGTTGGATGATTATACACCCCTAAAAATCCCGATTATAGCCGACACCCCCTCTAAAATTTGGGGTTACCCCGCCGGACACCTCCCCCGTAAAATTGGGGGGGGGGGTCTCAGTACTAAAAAGGTTAAAAATGGGGTATTTGAGGTATACCCCAATAAAATTTTCGGGACACCCCTCCAAATTTCGGGGGTCGGATATACCCCCCAAAAATTTGGGAGGCTGTCCACCTCTGATTTTTTGTATTAAGGTCCTCCCTGAAGTTAACACTGTTTTACAGCATTTAAAGTGCAATTATTTAGATCGCCAATCCACCGTGTCCAGTGGTAGTTTTCGACGGGTGGGAAGTGGGAGTTATCCCCAAAAATTAGTCCCGAAACCGGGTGCCATGCAGACCACCGTCGGAAAATACGGAAGAACACCGGAAGATCTGATCAGCCAGTCCCTGAAAGACCGCTCCGTCACCATTACGACGGACTGCTTCTTTAAACAGGTATTTTAAAGGATATTTTTGTGGAAACAGCGGATGTTATTCCGAGTTTTTGCTGCTTTGATCTGTAGGTTCAAAACATGGTCTGGTGATTTTATGGAAATCTTGGAGTATATTCAAATAAGATGAGCTAATTATGATTAGTTCACATTAAAGACATAATTGTCAATTTTTGGGGTTGGGCATTAACTCTTCATTATAAGAAGAAAAATTAACCTCTTCCTCACGCTAAAGTAAAGAAGGAAAGAAGAGTTACCCCTGATTTTGAAAAAGAAAAATGAAATGATCACTGCCCCTCATCTTAAGTTTTGCGATCTAAAAGAAGTGTTTCTAGTTGTAAAAATTTCCAAAACTGTAATAAAATGTTTTTTTTTGTTGTCCAAGAAATTATATAGTTTTTGTCTATTTTTTAAAATCTGATTTAATAAGAATCGACTTCCAAACAATACAAAAATAACAACTATCAGTATCACTACGTACTTGGTTAATCCTAGATCAAATTATAATTTAAGAAGTTCTTTAACTTTAAATAAAAAAAATGTTTTCAGGAGTCGGACAAGATCTCGGAAGAAGATCTCTTAAAGTGCTTGGGAGAAAGTCGTAAAACGAGCTCCAGCCTGGGCAAACGCTTGAAGTGCATTCCCGTGGAGCTCAAACTGGAGGCCAGTCTCTGCCCGGAGGATCTGCAGAACCGACTGAACCCCGAACTCCTTCGCCTCCACCCATTCGTGAACGGGGCCACTCAGGAACTGACCAAGGAGCTGGTGGAATTCCCCCTTCGCCAGGTTTACGCCCCCAACTGCAGCTACAGGTCTGATTTCCAAATTGTGTTTTTTTGGAGATGCAGGCGTAAATGAACAAGGACATAGTAGGGTCTAACCTTTTAGCCTCAAAATAGTAGGCCCACTTACTAGAAAAAACTCCTGCTTCCTGCCCTACCTCCAAATTTTAAATTTTTTGACCCTGACCCTTTCCTACTTGATTTTTAAAAATGAAACCTCCCTCCCCCGTAGAAAAAAATGTTAAAAAATTAATTTTATTCTAAGTTACTACCAAAGGTAGAATCATAAGTGAACAGGGGGAAGGTAGGGTGGAGTCCACCCACCCCTAGCCTCGAAATTTTCGGCCCCCCCTAGAAAAAAATCCAGGGGCCTCCCCCCAAATTTTAGAATTTTTCACCCCTGACCCCCCTATAGATTTCGAAATCTGACCCCCCCCTCCCCTCTCGAGAAAATTTTAAGTACTTTTTTTATACTAAATTTTCTTGCAAAAACGTGAAATTTTGACACAAATTTATGTTTTTACACTATTTTTATACCTAAATATCGCTTTTTATTCAATAAAATGTTGTATTATCCTATAAAAAGAACTATTATTAAAGTTATTATGGTTTAAAACTGTTTTGCTTTGGACACCGGACCCCACCTGACCCCCCTCTAGATTTCAAAATTTCGCACCCCGGGTCGACCCCCCCTAAAAAGCTAGGGGGGTTCAACCTCCCTAGGACCCCCCTCCTAGATTTTGAAATGTCATTTACCCAGGGTAAACACCCTGGGGGGCGCCCCTCTGGTTTTTGGGGGCGTTTCTTCTCTCTGCTCCTTTCTTTCCCCCTTTCCCTCCCTTCCTTTTCTTGGCGTCCCCCTTCTCCTCTTCCTCCCCCCTCCCACCTTCCTCCCTCTCTTTCTCTTTCTCCTCTTTTGTCTTTTGTCCTCGGCATCTAAAATTGACTTTGGTTCCCTTTTGGGTTTGGCCGTGGGTGCCGGGGGGCTGCGCCCGGTGGGCGGGGGGTGCTTCCCTATTTTGATTTTGCTGACACCCCCCCCCCCCCCTAAATTTGGGGTACCCCGGGACACCCCCCCCATACATGGGCAAGTTGGTCCGGAGTGGGGGGGGGGGTTAAACCCCAAATTAGGAGGGGGGGTTAAAATCCAAGAAACGCAAAATACCCATCTCGTTTTTTTTCTGGAGTGCATTTTACCATATCGTTTTTCGATTTTGAAGTAAAAATAGGTAAAAAACGCTAATTTAAGGTCAAAAAGCCCTTTTTATTGCATTTTTGAGCTTTTTTTATTGCTTTTAAAACATTCATTTGGACCTCAAAACTTAAGTTTGGAGGCAGTTAGAAGTCATTTTAAAGACATTTTTTTTCTTCATTTTTCCAAAATTGGGGGGGGGGGTTAACTTTTTATACCCCCCCCCCACTTCAAATTGGGGGGGGGGGGGTTAAACCCCCTTCTCAGAATTTGGGGGGGGGGGGGTTAACCCCCCCAACCCCCCCCCGTGCCCATGTATGGTAAACACCCCCTAGCTTTTTGACCGTGTTTATCTATGGGTAGAATGTTGTTCGAGATTTTTACACGAGATTCGCTGCTGTTAGACACATTAAACATAAGTTTCTTTGCCATCGCTACACAAACTTACAGTTATAGTTAGTAATGTTTTATTTATTTTAGAAACTTGTTATACGTCTACCCAAAATTTGTAACGTTTGCTAGTCGACCCGGAAGCGCCCGAAATATTGCTGTTAAGGTTAGTTTTTATGAATTCTTAGGTTATTTTCTAAGAAAACTAGCGTAACGGGTGTATGAAATTGTGTTAGTCTCACTAAAAAAACGGTCGATGTAATATAAAATTATGAAGGTGTTTTGCATTAATTTAGTTTATTTTCTTATTTACTTATGTTAATAAATCGGCTTATATTCATTTAGCAAAATATAAAACCATATTCGCGAAATTCGCAAATAGAATTGTTGATATTTTTTAAATTTTATTCTGATGAGGTTTTGTACTTTTATTTTTTAAAGGTGGAACTGATGAAAGGGCACGATGGGGCCCTTCAAAATATTTTTGGAAAGTCGAGTTGTCCGGAATTTTCCAACGCTGCTTATACTTCCGTGCTTTATCACAATAAGTGAGTTTTATCATAAATTGATAAAATTATTGATTTTCACATACTTATTATATTTTTCGTTTCAAAAATATAATAATATGCCTTTAAAAATAATATTGTTGTCTTTTGTGTCTATTTATATTACATTTACTAAATTTGGGTTTAGCGGTAATTTATTTTTTTCCTAGTTTTAATTTAATCTTTGTGCAGTTGTGGTTATGTTAGGGTTTTTTTTTCTTTTTGGCACTGTTTTTTGCACCTGGGTTTTAGGCGATGTGGCACTCTATCTATTTAATTGTATAATTCGTGTACGTGTGATAATAACAGACAAAGAAATTTTACTAAAATAACACTACTAAGCACTTAATAATATTGTAAATATTGAATTATTATATATTTTTAAGAAGTCCCCAGTTTTATGACGAAATCAAAGCGAAATTGCCGCTGGATTTTAAAGACGACCACCATCTCCTGTTTACCTTTTATCACGTCAGCTGCAAGCTTAAACCCAGCGAAACCGGAAGTGTCGAAACCCCGGTTGGATATACGGTAATAAAAATAGTCGTAAGGTTTGGAGATTGTCAGCCTACAGCCGAAAATTACCCTCCTACTCAATTAAAATTGGAGGAGGGGGTTATAATAATATCTTGAAAGGGTATTCCATCCCTCAAATACCCCATTTTTAGTGTTTTAGTACCGGAATATTCTTAAATTTTAGGGAGGAGTCGGAAGTTTTGGTATTTTTTGGAGGGTATGTTTGTATAACACGGTATAATCCTATAACCGCCAATTCAGACCTATGGTAGATATTTAAAGTAAATGGTAAAAAAGTGGGATATGAGCTTGTTGCATTGCTAACGCTAAAGTTACAAACAACACTGATCCATGATTTTTCCGCATTTGAGATACTTATTAGCATAGGTGGGTAGCTTCTCGGATATTGGAAGCTTTGCTCGACCCCCAAAATTGTGACGTGGGGTCCCAAATTTTTATAGATAACCCCCAAATCTTGGTGGGGCAGTTGTCGGTAGTTTTCCAGATTTTTTGTGAAGGGGAAGGGGCTATAAAACCCCTTATCCCCTCTTTCCTACCAACCTAAGGCTTATCAGTTTTAAAAGTAAATTAATTACAATGTTCAATAGGTTAATGTTGTGTAAATATTATTATCGTGTATACATTATTTGAAAACCTTATAAATAATATTTTAGTGGATTCCATTGTACCGGGAAGGTCGATTGGTAACAGGGGAATTTCAGTTACCGATATCCTTGGACGTTCTTCCGCAAAATTATTACTATTTATCACCAGAAGTAAGATTTTAGCTTTTTTTATGTGGTATAGCAGACCTGTGCACGGTCTGAAAATGCCCCCCCCCCGTTTTATTGGAGGATTTGCCCCCCCCCCCCCCCCCGCTAGAAAATGAAAAAGTACCCTAAAAATATGACGCCATTTTTGACCTATGATGACGCCATCATCGCGAATTTTTTGCAGTTTTTAGCCTATTTCAATGTATTTTAAGCCATTTTAGACCTATTTTTACCTTATTTCCGCTTTTTTTCTCCCTTTTTTCCCTTTCCCTTCTTTTTTTCTCTTTTTTTCTCCTTTTTTTCTCTTTTTTTTTTCCCCCTGCTTGCCCCCCCCGTTTTATTGCCCCCCATTTCAAAAAGTTGCCCCCCCGTGTTCCCCCATTTTGGAATTGCCCCCCCCGTTTTAACCCCGGGAGGGGCAGTGCACATGTCTGTGTATAGTCTTAAATTTGAAATATTTTTTTATTTCCAATGCCTTCTCTGGGCTAAAATTAATTTTCCCAGTTTCATTAATTACTGGTATTTTTTGACGTTAAAGTTTTTGAGAGATTTAGAAGAGCAAAAGCAATGGAGTTAAACTTATGGTTTTTCTGATATTTCTTTTTTATTTAAATGCTCACATGAGCTGATTATTTATAGAACAAGCTTATTTTACTGGATAAAAATAAAATTTAAAATTATACAACAAACAAAGCATAGAAGATAATGTAAAGCAAAACTTATATGCCATAATGATAAGACCTTTGTTTTAATGCAAACACGATTACAATTTTTACAAAACACTACTATAAAACTAAACACTACTATAAAACTAAAATAAAATAAAACTATTACATAATATATCTACAAATTATGGCGTTTCGGGCATAATTATGAATTCTATAAGCTATTTCTGCAGCTGTGTTTATGCTGTGTGTTAAAACGAAAAAAAATAAAAATAAAAAAAAATAAATATACTAAAGAAATTTTTGTATTTTAGGTAAATCTACCAAATATGAAATGGCTGGATAATCATAAGCCGTGTTTTACTGTCAACCTGGAAGTTTCATCAACAGTCCACACCCAAGACGTTTATCTAGACAAATTTTTTGAGCTTTATCACGTCATTGCCAGCGTACGTTATAATAATAACAAAAATATATAATATAGCGAAAAATGTGCAACTCCTATATAAAAAAGTACGGAAAAGTAGGCCATTATAATGAGCCTCTCCATTTAAATGACACTCTCCATAATAATGACACAGTAGCCATTTTAATGCGGGAAAATATGCCGTTCGCCTACGTCACTTTACACCAAATGCGCGCGCATCCCCCAAATGAAATAAAATGTTTTTATTGATCCGCGCACATTTGTGCAGAATAACCTAGGTGAACAGCATATTTTCCAAAATGGTAACTATGCCATTATTATGGAGTGTCATTTAAATGCAGAGGCTCATTATAATGGCCTACTTTTCCGAACTTTTTTATATATGAGTTGCACATTTTTCGTTATATTATATATTTTTGATAATAATAGCATTATAAGTTGCCTAGTATGAAAACTTACAGCCTCAGTAAGACATCATCTAGCTAATGTGCTGGACTCAACCCAAAGTTCAGTTTAAGGTGAGTTGGGTGGCTACAGATGCGGCCTTTCCGTAAACTTTTGCAACTATCGATTCAGTTGTAATAGTTCTCTGCCCATCTGAATAATCTGCCCCATATGTTAACTTGTTGATATATGGATAATTATGGCAGTGCCTTAATTGTGTACCTGAACAGTTTATTATAGTTGCTAAAAGTATCGCAGTGGCATTTCCATTTCCATAATAGAAAAATATAATAATAATAATAATAAGTAATAGTAATTTTAAACCTAAACGCACATAGATAATTATTTAAGGAGATCGAAAAAATGTTATATAAATTAGTGCAGAATAAAAAACTCAACAAACGGTTGCATACGTGCAGAAATTAATATTTTAGGCTTTAAATAATATTATATTGTTGGTTGTGTTTTAGAGTAAGCGTTCAGTGACGGAAGCGGAACTGCAAGCTGTCATTAGGAACCTAACCAAAGCCCAGCCGGAACCCTTGGTTCAGTTTCTCTATCCGGTTCTCAACAAACTTATCGACCTCATGGTCAACCCACCCGTTCTTGCTTCTGTACAGTCCAGTGGGTTTTGTTTAGTTATTATCAGTTTTTTTGCCACTGTTTAGCGAGGCATAATCATAAATAAAAAAATAAATAAGAAAAAATCATAATTTGGCAGGTTGCGTAGTAAAGTGGATTTACGAATAATTTGACGGTTTTTAAATTTATTCGTGTTATTTCGCGGCAATTTTCTTGAAAATCAGTCAAAATGGAAAGCTTTTTGTGGGTAATTTAATTGCAAAGTATGATACTGTGGTAAATCAAAAAGTTAAAACATCAGGTCGTATATGAAACCCCAACACCAAATTCCACTTACCTTAGCATTTCAGCGTATTAGAGCTTTATATTATATCATAATCATTGATTGTTGCGTCCTTTAATGAAGAGGCAGAGCATACAAGCGTTTTTTTTCGCATTGCCGCCGGAAAGAAGAGGTATGGGACTATAGGAGGTCTAATCATTGGTCATTGTCATAAAAAAATCATCGATAAATTCACCGATAATATTCCAAAAGCCAGAAAAATTTTAACGGATTTATTTTTGTGTTTTATGTACTAAGGATGAACGTGGCTATAAAAACAATTAGTATTATTTTATGTTTTAAATTTTATTGTTAATTAATGTTTTATTCCAGGGTTTAGCTGTTTTATGACGTGATGTGACAAACGGGTTAATTTTCAAACTGTTGTGTTAAATAATAATTGAAATTGGTGTTTATTGCTGTACCTGCACAGTGGCGTGCCCAGGAGGGGGGCGGCCGCCCCTCCCCCCGAAATCAGGCGAAGCCGGATTTTTTTGTAAGGGGACTCCTTACGTTTTTTGAATTTTGGGAGAGAAAAATTTTTCTTTATTATTAGTACAGAAACATTCCTGATGTCTCCCAAATCAGTGTAAATCGGGGTAGTGTGTAAATTGACAATTTATTTTAGTTTCTAGGTTCGATTATGTCGTTCAATTGTTAAGGCATACATGTTAAATAAAACTACTGTAAACACTATTACTATTAACTTTTTATCAACGTTTTAAACACATATTTTATATGTTAAGGAATAAAAAAACCTTAAATTTTGTAATAAGTATAATCTGGAATTTAAATTTCTAGTGTATTTTAACGTTTTAAATTAAAAATTTTCTTCCCGGGGGACATTTTGCCCCCGGACCCCCTGACAGGGGCTCTCGCCCCCCAAACTTCCCATGCCTGGGGAATAGTGCCGCAAGACCCCCCTGCAGGGTTAGTATTTACCCCCCTAGACCATACATGGGCAAGTTGGTCTGGAGTGGGGGGGGGGTTAAACCCCAAATTAGGGGGGGGGTGTTAAAATCCGAGAAACGCAAAATACCCATATCGTTTTTTTTCTGGAGTGCATTTTACCCATATCGTTTTTCGATTTTGAAGGAAAAATAGGTTAAAAACACTAATTTTAGGTCAAAAAGCCCTTTTTATTGCATTTTTGAGCTTTTTATTGCTTAAAACATTCATTTTGACTTCAAAACTTAAGTTTGGAGGCAGTTAGAAGTCATTTTAAAGACATTTTTTTTCTTCATTTTTCCAAAATTGGGGGGGGGTTAGCTTTTTCTCCCCCCCCCCACTTCTGAGTGGGGGGGTTAAACCCCACTTCTCAGAATTTGGGGGGGGGGGTTAACCCCCCCAACCCCCCCCGTGCCCATGTATGCCCTAAACCGCCCCCCTAATAAAATCCTGGGCACGCCACTCTTGTTGTACATTTGTGGCTCAATATCTTAATTCGTTTGTTGCCATATTTGTGTTTTGGATATTCTTGTCTCGTGTGTCGATTGGTATGGCATAAGTGGGCAGCCTCTCGGATTTTGGTGAGGGGGCTATACCCGATCCCCGAAACTAGAAGAGGGGGTGACCGTGTCCAGGGGCGTAGCCAAGATTTCGGAAAGGGGGGGGGTGTACTCCATATAAATTTTTCGAAAGGGGGGTTGTAGGAAGTTTTACTACAAATTTTCAAAATACAGTTAAAAAAGGCAATAAAAGGGGATAAAAATTTTCTCATTTCGCGCAAAGTCATTATTTTCGCTTTTCTTCGCAGTGTTTTTAAGTTAAATGCTAAAAACTTTAGCTTTAAAAACGTATAACATTAAAAATCACGCGACAGCGCAAAAATTTTTTAAAAATTGTCATTAATAATCACCTAAAACATCACCTAAAAGCTGTACAAAGGTAAATAAGTGTCAAGCGCTGAGCGGAGCGAAGCGAGAGAAAGAGAGAAAATTTTTTAATATTTTTCCCTATAGAGTATAGACCCCCAAATTTCTACTTCCGCCGGCCCAAAAATCTAATGGGGCGGGTTGCCACCCCTACAACCCCTCTCCTGGCTACGCCCTTGTCCACCCAAAAATTTTTTTGGGTATACCTCAAATGCCCCATTTTTAGCGTTTTTACAACAAGAACAACAAATAAATTTTATTTTGTCAGTACAAAAATTACTACACAAAAAGGCAAGTTAAGATACATAATATAGTACAATTTATTTACTACCTTAAATGATTTAATAAAATAAATTTAATAATAAACCTTACAAAATTCGCTGAGATCAACTTTATCAAGCAAGCATCTAAAAGTATTCAATGATTTAGCACTAATAACACCTTCAGGCAATTTTTTCCAAATTTTTACATTTCTTTGTGAAAAACTAAATTTACGACAGTCTAGTTTATATTTTTCAGTTAATTTAAGTTTAACATATGACCACGCCACGCATATAATACAAGTTATCGTCAAAACTTATTAAAAAATCATTTAAATTTAAAAAGACATTTTTGTTGAGAATATTATAAACCATGCGTAAGTCAGCTTTTATACTTCAGTTTTTAATACTGGAACCCCCAAAAATTTTAGAGGGGGGGGTGTGTAGGCAGTAATCGGGATTTTTTTGGGGGATAACCCTTTCCCAACATCCTTCCTCCTGGCCACCTGTTTCGATTGGTTTTGGAAAAAATATTATGCTGTTGTCATTGTCACTCCTTTTGTATTTAAGGCAACACTGGACAGGTCTGTTTCGAAATGCTGGGTCAGCTGGTGAAAATTCTAAGTTACTTGCTGGACGGTTTTTGTGACGCACACGGTCGCAGTTCTTTGTTCACAACCTACCTGGCCTACCACAGAATTAGCGGAAATCGTAAGTCAAAATGATTTTATTGCAAAAATATAACTTTTAAATTTTTCTAATATTATATTTTTATCGACTTAACAACAACACTGTCAGACTCTTTTTGTCTACCTGTTTTCTGGTTAGTTTTAGATTTTCAAACAGCTGAAAGTAGTTGAAAGAAATTAGTTTGATGAGCGCTTAGACGTCCCTGAAAATTTAACAAAACAAAACTATAATCCTTTGGATTATTATTTTTGGTACCACGACCAACCTTCAAGGTGGCTAAAAATTTAGAATGCAAAATCCGACCGAACTGTTCGTTTATCCCCTCAACCCGCCTCTCAATTGAAATATAAAAGTACCGGTTTTAAAAGAGTTTTTAAATTTTTGACTTCTTAAAATGTATGATTGAATTTTATTCAGCACATTCTAATGTTTTCAAATAAATTTTAAGCACACATTTTATTTAACTTTTTTACAGCTTTTCGCTTGTTTTTAGTTCCCAATTTATTGCAAAATAAGTGTGCTTTAAAATTTTGACTGGGGACATTATTTAAATTTAATTTACTATAATTTTTAATTTCTGTGCTAAGTCGCGACTTAATTTTGTTTTATTCTTAAAATTGTCTAAATCAGAATCAATTGTAATTAAAATTTTTAAAAATCATTGGTCTTAAAAATATAAAAGATAAGTAAATTAATTAAAAAAATAACATAAAAAATAACAATAGTTTAACAAAGCTACCCGTACCCCTGTGTTTTGCAGTTTTTTCATTAAATAAAAATTGAGTAGTCAAATTAAATTAAAATTAAAACAAAGAAAAATACCCTGAAATTTTTTTTTGGGGGGGGAGGGAGGGTCTCCCAAAAAGTTTTTTTCGGGGTATAACTCAAATACCCCATTTTTGGCGTTTTTAGTACTGGGCCCTAGGCCCCCCAAATTTAAGGGGGGTCGGCTATAATCGGGTTTTTGGACGGTATAACCCCCCTGCCCACCAATGCGTGACGATCTATCTTGCCATACACCAGACCTGTGCACGGTCCAGAAATTGCCCCCCCCCCCCCCGTTTTATTAGAGGATTTGCCATCTCCCCCATGTTTTATTGCCCCCTCCCCGCTAAAAAAATGAAAAAGTACCCAAAAATTATGGCGCCATTTGTGACCTGTTATGAAGCTAAACATCGCAAATTTTTTGCAGTTTTTAACATATTTTAATGTATTTTTGGATTTTAAGCAATTTTAGACCTATTTTTACTTAAATTTCGCTTTTTTTCTTTTTTTCATCTTTTTTGTCTTTTTTCATTCTTTTTTCTCTTTTTTTTTCTTTTCCCCTTCTTAGCCCCCTTCCGTTCCCTCCTGACTTGTCTTGCACCTGCCCTTTGCATAACTGCTTAGGAGAGATAAGTTTCAGGTTATGCAACAAAACAACAACAAAACTCCTCCGTTCCAAAAAATTACCCTCCCCCCATGCCCCCATTTTGAAATTGCTCTCCCCAATGGGGGGAGGGCCGTGCTCCGGTCTGCATACACATTTTAATTTATAACTGTGCAGGCAAGAATAACAGCCGGTAACGAAAATTAAGGCTGACCGATTTTAGTTGACCTACTTTTTATTTTTTGAAAAACTAAACAACGCAGTAGTAGTTTTTGTGTTAGTTGTCATGGTAATTATCGTAATTGTATAGTTAGATTAGTTAACAAAATAGGTAATTATTGTCTTGTTAAATGAATAACATTAATAAATTTTACTAAATTATTATAATATAATAGAGAGATACAAAACTATTGTAACAAAATAAAATTTAACAATTAATAACATAACAAAACAAGAAAAATTCTGGTCATGCTTCTTGTAAAAAAAAATTAGATTGACGCTATTGTAAAAGACAGGGACGTAGCCAGAGTTTCATTTTTGGGGGGGGGGGCGGATTGTAGTACAAAAAAAAATTTTGGGGGGCTCCACCCCCCTCCCCCCCCGAAATTTGGGGGGGGGGGGGCGGGACCCCCCATAATTTTTGAAAACGTTAAAAAGCAGAGATAAACGTAGATAAAGCTGTATAATACACTGTTTTTGGCCTAATAACCTATTATCTAATGTTTTTAGCGGTAAAAACATGTTTTCTTAGTTAAAAATTACATAAGCACACATTGGCAGAGCCTGGATTTTACAAAAAAGGAATTTAGAGACGTTAGTTTCAGACCCCTTGGCTAAACCCACATTGTAAACCAAAGCACATAAGCAGTATCTCGGCTCCATGTTTTCTAGGGTACCTACCTATATGAAAAAAATCCGAGCCAATGCTATAAGCGGCAGGAAAATTTAGGAGGGGAGAGGTACATAAATCAACCAATATGATTGTTTGTTTTGCTTTCTGTGTAGTACTTATTACTTATAAAAATTATTGTACTAACTTTGAAATAACATTAGCATCAGGCAACATAAATAACGAGATATATATGTATGTATACTATAGAAAGTGACCGCTGAGCGAAGCGAAGCGGAACAAATTTTTGGTTTTTGGGGGTCCATTGAGGTACTAAAATTATTTTAAAGTTTGGCGCCAGCGATTAGCGAGGCGCTAAAAAATTTTGAATTTTTAACCTCTGAAAACCCCCAAATTTCACTATTTGGCGACCATTTCGGGGGGGGGGGGGCGGTCGCCCCCCCCCCCCCCAACCACTATCCTTATTTTTCCTGCTGTCCGACCGTTTCGGGGGGGGGGGGGGGGCCGCCCCCCCCCCCCCCCCCCCCCCGGCTACGTCCCTGGCAAAAGAGAATCATAAGTCTAAAAATTAGACAATGACATAAATCGTCGTCGTCATGCATTGCATCATGCATCATGTTCATGTACTCCGCGGCAAGGGCAGCGGCATGGGCGAGGCACTGCGCGGCCTCCGCGTGGTTCCCACGCTCCGCGTGTTTACCTGCCATAAAAAACTCGTTAAAAAATTAGAATAGCTTCAGAATATAATTTTGTTTTCCATTTTGTTAAAAAAGCTCAGATAATCATCAACTCTAAAAAAACTCAGGTAACTGAAAAAACTGCTCATTTATAAATCACTATTATCATACTTTATCATGTAAAGTTACAAAACCTGAAGTATCTGGTTATGAAACAGAAAAGGCACTATTTTTTTATTTTAAGATTAAATAGTTTTCTGAATTTTCATAAGTGTTTAAAACTTAAAATCGCTATATCTCAAATTGGGTAAAATGGACTTTGTCCCTTTGTGCATGACGACGACAAAATTTTTTATCCCATCACACTTAATTCCCATGATTTTTCTCTGATACTCAATTACTTTCTGCGTCCCTTCCCTTTTTCTCTAGTTGTCTCTATAACTAAATTTTAAATTTCAACCTAATTTAAAGCCCAAAAAAATCGATCCTTTTTCTACGACCAACTCACCTTTTATCTTAGGTAATCCAATCCATTGCTAATTTTTTTTGATGATCTCCATTTTCTGGTTGCTTTTCGCTTGCTTGATCCGTTTTTGTTTTGCCGGGATGGTGTTGTGTTGTTTTTATAGCTCGCCCTGTAAACTCCGCCTCCCCTGGTCACGTGACCAAATCCTATTCGACTGAAATGGAACTTCGACGGTCGAAAACTGTGTGCTCAAGCATGTCGCCGACGGATAAC
This sequence comes from Microlaimidae sp. YZB2_3, assembly GCA_030248175.1. Taxonomy (NCBI): domain Eukaryota; kingdom Metazoa; phylum Nematoda; class Chromadorea; order Desmodorida; family Microlaimidae; species Microlaimidae sp. YZB2_3. The sequence goes on along the minus strand of JASAMX010018867.1, from coordinate 4,238 downwards.
ACGGAGTTAATGGATATAATAAGTAAAACACCTACACATTTGTAAAAAGATCGAATACTAAGCAAGAACCAATTGCACCTGTAATACAGAGTTAATAAATACTGAAACATTCAGTATTTATATAAATTCTGGATTAAGAATTATCCTAAACCTGGCATTTCATTCATCGGGTGTATAAAACAGTAAAGTTGAATGGATAATTAATCAGATACAATAGAAAAAAAACTGTGGAATTTGATTAACTCCAGATAAAACATGCTACTATAAGTTTTAAACTATGAGTTATTACTAAAAACGTAATGGTACACTTTGTAAGTAAATTGCACGAAGATGTAAAAGTCTAGCCTCATCTAATTTTCTCTTTAAACATGACTTTAGTAGAGAAAACACAGTGAAACAATTATAACTGAGTGTAATTTATCGGCTCCGTTTTATAATATTTATATTGTTATAAAAATGTTATTAGCTGACTAATATCCGTGTCTCTAAATGAAATTTCTAAAGCTTGAATTTTTTTCAATTTTAGTAGCTGAATTTCGCAGTGGTAATTGCTATTTATGTGCGTGTGTTTGTTTTAATAATTTTGATGGTAAAACAGTGTGTTTGCAGTTTAAAAGATTTTTGGGCTTTCTGTTTTTTTATTCTTGGCTTTATTGTGTTGTGAATTAACGTTAAGTTAAACGAATAAATTAATTTATATAACAAAGAATTTAAGTTGAAAATCCAAAATAATGTGGTAAAGTCAGGTGTTATTGGGTTAATTTGTTGCATTCGATTCACAATCTAAAAATTATAGTGAAAATATTAGAAAAATCGGTTTTTGTAGTTTTGCAAAAATATTAGGAATTCAATAAAATGGTGATTATTATTAAAATTTATCTCCGCCTAATTATACAAATCAAAAATACATTTTTTGAACATTTTTCAATCAACCTACATTTTACATACCATTAAAAATTTAATAGCGTAGCCTGGCTTCCTTCATTGGGCCTAGTACTGGTTCAGTAAATTAGCATTAAATTAAAACGGAGCTCTAAGTGCCTGGGTAGATAGATAAAAGTGCCTGGGTATTATATAAATAGATAGAAGTGGGTAGATAGATTGATCTATCTAAGGGCCTGGGTAGGTAGGTGGTGCTCCATATCTGCGGAGATTATTAGTTTAATACTAAAATTTGTACATGTGTTAACAAATGAAAATTCCGTGCACTTGTGACAAACAAAACTCGAACTTTAAGTTATTATATGCCACTAACGGAGCCGAAGATTTTAATTTTGAATGCACACGATTTATGAACAAAATTTTTTTTCACAAGTGCGATTACTTTTATAATCCTTACCCCCCCCCCTCCCCAAATGAAACCCTGGGTACGTCCCTGACGTTTAGCCTGTGTGTTTGGAAAAGAAGTACACAGCATTTTAAAAGTAATCGCGACCGCGACTTGGGAACAAATATTTTACAAAAACCGCAAAAAAACCGCGCGCATTTAATAATTCAACGCGTCATTAATAAAAATTCAGCGAACCAATTTTGCTCAAATTGGCAGAAAATGCTCCTATAGGCTTGTGCTAACAGCAAAACAAACTGCGTTTCTTATCTCTTATAGTAATAAAAAAGTTGTTTTTTTTGGGGGGGCAAGATGCTAATATTAATAGAGGATATTTATAATATTAGTACATCATTTTTTACTGTATCGACCGCAGTGAAGATGTTATAAAAATGACCAGGGTTGCACAAATTTCTGGCCGCTGGCAAAAGACAACAACGTTATAAAAAACAAACTTTGTAGAACCATTTCAGGAAATAGCCAAGAGTGTGAGCTATGCTCATGTCCCGTACAAATACTTCGCTCCGTTAGTGATATATTTATTACTATGACATCCTAAAAAATCCACTTTTGTGGCCAGTGCATGGAGTTTTTGTAGAAACATTTTAGTTATCTATTTTTTATGATCTGTAGGTAATCAGGGGTTTTGTGTCTAAAAATAAACAATTCTTAGTTTTGTTTAATTTTTTAAACTTAGCAAACGGCATATTATATTATTTTAGAAGGATTTGAACGTGCTTCCAGTGTGAAATCTGCAGCACTTAACAACTTTGGACAGTCCACTGGTTATCAGTTTGGTACTAAGGTTAGTTTTAGTTTATTTTTTTGCTTCCTGGCTGCGTACATGTTTTTTCTTCTTCAAAAACCATTTTTAATAGCCAGTAAAAAGGATATTCGAAAGAATCTTGTAGAACGCGGAGTTTATTTTTATGTTTTATAATTTTATACTTCCTTTTAGAATAAAATCTCTTATTTATATTTTTGAACTTACACCGTTGTTTAAAAATCCCTTCTAAAATTGTCAATTTATTTTTTATTTTGATCGATTCAAAAAATTTTATTACTACCTACCAACCAGGTGTAATACTTGCGCCGTATAACTTATATTTAAAATAAATTTAAAAGGATTAGCTCATATTTTGAAAAATTTATAGAAGCAGAAATTAAAAACCGTGACATAAACGATAAAAAACACATTCAAACCAAATTTACTGTGGATTTGTAAATCGATATTGTAAAAAAGTACATTAATAACAAATTAATATAATAGGTTAAAAAATTTAATAATATTAAAATGGATAAATAGCAATTTAATATAATAGGCAATGCACGAGGAAATTGCTCTGCACTGGGTGGTGAGCAGTGGATCTGCCCGTGAAATGGCTTCCACTTTCTCTTGGTTCTTTTTGGAATTAATGGTGAATATTTTATTTTAGTTTTGTTTTGTTAAAAAAATTATATAAAAATATATTTAATGGTTGTCGTGTAGTGGACAATTGTAGATAATATAGGTAAACCAAAAAAAACGAAACAATTTTGTGTAAAATAATGTATTCTTTAAAATAACAGTCATTTTGTCCGTGTACAATACAATTACAAATCTTATTATATTACTCTCAATTTTTCTGGCAATTTTAAATAATTTTTACCAGCAGATGTTTTTTTGTAGCAATTTTGTAGTAATTTTTGATGTAGCAATTTTGAATTGTCCCAACCCTTATCTTTTTTATTTTAACCTATTCCACAATCTTACCATTTACTTTACCCTCGAGGTGGACAACTTACCCTCTTTTTGGTCTTCATCTAAGATACCGGTATATTTATAAATATTTTCCCCTTTAAGCTGAACTAGATTAAGTAACAATTATGAAAGAATGAATAAAAAATATAAAAAATGGAAAAGAGTGGTGCTTATGCTTAAACATGGGAGGTATTAATAGTTTTTATAGTATTTTCACATAAAAACTTATTGTCAAAATAAAATTTTAAAATGATATTTCAAAACAATAATAATTATGGTACTGTTTTTTTTAAATTGTTGTAGTATATTGTTATAAAATATGCAGAGAACACTTACTAGTGTTGTCTACAGAATCTTGACAAAATGGTTTGTTGAAGTTTGAAATTCTTGCATGTCGAAATTTGCTGCCTAGGAAAAAGGCCTAATGCCTTGTTATATTGGAATATGTCTAGTCTAAGCATGGAAGCTGGTTTTGCATTTTAATATTCCAATAATACAGAAATTTAAGTTGGTTTTAAAATTTTTAAAAAGTATAAATCTTTGCCTACCATGTGTTTTTGTGATGATTTTGCGTTAATAGGTTTTTGAGTTAAAGCATTTTGAATATTTATTATTAGCTAAAAAGCATGGCGGAATATTTGGCGGCAACAGGGCGTCTCAATCTACCGAGAAAAATCCGATTCGGCGATCAGTTTATGGACGATGTTTCAACCCTGGTTGAGCATTTAACCAGCGAAATAATCTCTAGGTTAGTCTTAGTGAGTGATTAAATATTTTAAACTTGTAAAGAGTGAGTCTAGGTTTGTCGATTTTTTTTTGTTTTTTTTAGTTTAACTGCAATAACTTTTTACTCTAGGTCATTAGTCTAGGTTTGAAAAGAAATATTATTTTAATTATAAAGCATTGAATAAATTATAAATTCAGTAGTTATTATTAACGATCATACCTGTCTGGAAATGCCCCCCCCCGCTTTATTGGAGGATTCCCCCTCGTTTTAATGCCCCCCTCCAAAAAATGAAAAACTACCCTAAAATTATGACGCCATTTTTGACCTATGATGACGCCACCATCGCGAAGTTTTTCCAGTTTTTAGCCTATTTCAATGGATTTTAGCCATTTTAGACCTATTTTTACCTTATTTTCGCTTTTTTCCTTTTTCCTTCTCTTTTT
>JASAMX010018866.1:0-11931 GCA_030248175.1 Microlaimidae sp. YZB2_3 | reverse complement strand
TGTCTTCGTTCAGTTACGTATTGCTCATCACTACAATTATTGCATATCAGTGCACATAGTTTTTGTACCATATAATATATGTCCCTATTTTTTTGATCTGAATCTGGTTTCTTGTATGAAATTGGTTTCGCATAGAATCTGGTTTTGCATGAATCTGGTTGTTATAAAGCAAATATTTTAAATTTTTAAAAAAAACATTTGTGTGTCACGTTAACCAGATTGTTTAAAACATTAAAAAAATCGCTCATAGTTCTACTGATTTTATTAAAAAGTTTTAGTTTTAAAAATCTTAGTAGTTTTATTGTTTTATAAATAATATATGCTTAATATTCCAATTCAAGAAAAAAGAATGAAAATAAATGCATGTTTGGTAAGAATGATCTCCTTTTTATTTAATAAAAATAGCACATATTCTGAATTTAAAATGTAATATTATCGTAAAAAAGAATATTTTAATGGTTGACAATTTTTGCCTTTTACATAGGACCCCTATCCTTTCCTCTGCAATCTCATTTTGTGGTTCCCATGTGACCTTTAAAAAACTTTGGTTCGAATTCCCGTAGGTGGGAACCTACAGATCTTCGTGGGGCATATCCCTGACCCCAGAAATTTGGCGGGCGGGGGTGTTCCAAAATTTTTTAGGGGTATACCTCAAATACCCCATTTTAAGAGTTTTTAGTACTGCAACCCCCAAAATTTTAGGCTGGGGGGGTCCGGTTTTGGGTAACCTCAAATTTTAGGGGGGGGGATGAATGTGGGCTGTAGTGGGATTTTTGGGGGTGTATTCCTCAACCCCCTCGCCCACCTATGCTAGTGTCCTTTGTTTTTTGAAACCCCTCTTGGAATTCCAAAAGCGATAACCCCGGGATAGCTAACCTCCCCCTCCTTACTCACAGCTTCCTGGATGCTCATCTATGAATACAAGCAGAAAGTTATGGTTAACGAGAATTCTTTTTCATTTGTCTTTTTTCACATATTTCTAATTGTTAATATATCTATCTTTTATTTATAAGCAAATGATTAAGACAAAAAAAAGTTAGGTTTTTCGCAGTTGTTATCAGTGAAATTCTTAATTTATTTGAGTAAAAACAGGGTTAAAACGACTTTTCGAGTTGAATTCCAAGGTATGTTTGACACTCCTCATTATAAATTTTCTACAACGAAAACTTACCGGCGGCTAAAAATCGTGTAGGAGTGGCCATTTTTTAACCTTCTACGCACTAAATACACGCTTCTAATTGGATTAACGCAATTCTAAGAAAATTTGCCCGCAACTGTGTGATTAAAACTTTCAAATTTTAAACTTTTGTTCCTATAAAAAAAACTGTAATAAAAACCTTCTGTTAGTTATGATAAGATTTTGTTTAGATATCTTCTTCTTAAAAAGAAACTGAGCAAAAATCCGATTTCAAAAATTATGGCATGTTGTGTGAAGTGAATGTACTCCGTGGCGTTTATGTTGGTGTATGTTATGTTTATGTTTATGTTAAGCATGCGTTTATGTTGGTTTGTGTGGCGTTTTTTTAAATATGTACTAAAAAATCGTCCACTGCCAACAATAAACATATTTTTGCTTTGGTTTGTTATATAACCCATGTACAATTAATTTTTTCCTCCTAAATTAGGTGTCAATTTTTTACATTAGGTTTTATACAAGGTTTTTTAAGGTTTTTTTTATTTTTAGATAAGGTTTTTTACTATATCCCAAAATTTTATTACTCGAAAAATTATCAGATTATTTCTTTATGCGTTTGTACTTGTGGCATCCATGCAGGTTCAAGTGTGACCTGCAGTCTTATTGCGGTTTTTAGTTTATATTATTATTAACTATATATATCACGCTCTAATAAGAGCCACCCTTTTCAGAAACGAGGCCCTAATTAGCATAGCATATCCGATTGCCCTAATTATGGCGCGCCCTACTTAGAGCAGTCAATGTGTCTGAGCAATATATGAAGTCATATATTTTTCCTTTATTATTATGTCGTATATTTTTAGGTTATAGCTAATTATTGAAAAAAATACGCGAAAGATAAATGATACTGATTCGAAAGTTTTAAATTCCTCAATTTATAACTAAGAGAAAAAGTCCGAAAAATTTTTTGCTGTTGTAAAAAAAGTTCATTTTAACAACAAACAGAAGAGACAATCAATCAGAAATCGTAAAAGAAACAGCTTCAAAAGAGGTGTTATTTTCACTCTGCTTAGTTTAAGAGTCTCAAAAGAAACTAGGGTTTAATGATCTAATAAAATAGTTTAAGTGTTGTCATTTTCTAACTGCTCCTTTTATTTTTAAAGGAGGTCTCTTTTTATTATTTCCCTGTTTCTTTTGGCTCTCGGGCGAGGATACCCTCTTTTTAGATGTTTTTCTGCGAAGAAAATATATGTGAAAATTGTCTCTTATCGTTTGTTGTTCAGATTTATTTACAGAGCAAAAAAATTTTTCCTGGATATTATAACATTCAGGAATTTAAAACTTTCTAATTAGTATCATTTTCTTTAAACTTTTTTCAATAATTGCTATGACCAAAACTTTAATATAAGGAAAATATTTGATTTTTTTACTCTCAACACGACCAAAGAGGCCTAATTTTTTCAAATTAGGGCCTCGTTTGAAAAGGGTGGCTCTTATTAGAGCGTGATATAATATAGGCAATAATAATACAAACTAAAACCGCAATATGCAGGCCACTGAACCTGCATGGATCAACAAATAAAGAAATTCTAACTTTTCGGTATATTTTGGGATATAGTAAAACCTTATGTTTTTATAAAAATAACCTTAAAAATACCTAGTATAAAACCTACTGTAAAAAATTCACCCCTAATTTAGGAGGAAAAAATTAATTCTACATGGGTTATATAACAAACCAACCCAAAAATATTTTTTTTGTGGGCCGTGGACTATTTTTTAGTACATATTTAAAAAAACGCCACACAAACCAACATAAACGCATGCTTAACATAAACATAAACATAACATACACCAACATAAACGCCACGGAGTACATTTACTTCAACACAACATGCCAGCTAATTTTTGAAATCGGATTTTTGCTCAGTTTCTTTTTAAAGACGCGCGCCGGTTCCGTAAGATATCTAAACAAAATCTCTTCTCTCGGGTCTCCTTCGTTTTTCGACGAACTCTCGAGGTTTTTTTCGTTTTTTTGGAACAAAAGTTTAAAATTTGAAAGTTTTAATCACACAGTTGCGGGCAAATTTTCTTAGAATTGCGTTAATCCAATTAGAAGCGTGTATTTAGTGCGTAGAAGGTTAAAAAATGGCCACTCCTACACGATTTTTAGCCGCCGGTTTCGTTGTACTTCGTTGTGAGAAAAATTTATAATGAGGAGTGTCAAACATACCTTGGAATTCAACTCGAAAAGTCGTTTTAACCCTGTTTTTACTCAAATAAATTAAGAATTTCACTGATAACAACTGCGAAAAACCTAACTTTTTTTTGTCTTAATCATTTGCTTATAAATAAAGATACAATATATTAACAATTAAAGATATCGTGAAAAAAGACAAATGAAAAAGAATTCTCGTTAACCGTAACTGTTCTGCTTGTATTCATAGATGAGCATCCAGGAAGCTGTGAGAAGGAGGGGGTGGGTAGCTATCCGGGGTTATCGCTTTTGGAATTCCAAGAGGGGGTTCCAAAAAAAAGGACACTCGCATAGGTGGGCGAGGGGAGGTTGAGGAGTTATACCCCCCAAAAATCCCGACTATAGCCGACACCCATCCCCCCCCCTAAAATTTGAGGGTACCCCGGACCCCCCAGCCTAAAATTTGGGGGGTTGCAGTACTAAAAACGCTAAAAATGGGATATTTGAGGTATACCCCAAAAAAAATTTTTGGACACCCCCGCCCGCCAAATTTCTGGGGTCGGGTATACCCCCCCGCAAAATCCGGGAGACTTCCCACCTATGGGAATTCGAACCAAAGTTTTTTAAAGGTCGACATGGGAAGGACAAAAAGGTTGGAGGGAAGTTAAAGGGGTCTGAAGCAAAAATTGTCAACCATTAAATATTCTTTTTTTACTATAATATTACATTTTAAATTCAGAAAATGTGCTATTTTTATTAAATAAAAAAGGTGTAACATTCTGACCAAACATGCATTTATTTTCATTCTTTTTTCTTGAATTCGAATATTTAGCATATATTATATATAAAACAATAAAACTACTAAGATTTTTAAAACTAAAACTTTTTAATAAAATCAGTAGAACTATGAGCGATTTTTTTAATGTTTAAAACAACTGGTTAAGTGACACACAAATGTTTTGTTAAAAAATTTAAAATATTTGCTTTATAACAACCAGATTCATGCAAAACCAGATTCATACGAAACCAGATTCATACAAAACCAGATTCATACGAAATAAATATATATATATATAATATAGTACAAAAACTATGTGCACTGATATGCAATAATTGTAGTGATGATTATTTAACTGTTGTGTACTAATGTTAACGGAGGGATTAAGGTACAACCAAATTTATGTGAGTGTATAATTTTGGTACAAAAAAAAATCAATGTAAAGAGGAATCATTGGTTTTTGCTTTATAAAAATATCAATGTAAAGAGGAACCATTTCATCAAACGGTTTTTATTTTTTATAATGAGATTGTTTTTTTTAAATACTTTTAGTGTGTAATACAGAGTGAATCATTGCTAAAATTAGTTTAAAAAAATATAAAAAAGTATTATTTTTTTAACAAAGCTATATTTAAAACAACAAAGCTGTATTTAAAAAAAGGAATAATAAACGTGTTGACTTAAAAAAAAGTGCGCAAGTGGTTTTTACTGATTTGTGTAAAAGTTTTAACTCAACCGCAACGGTACAAGCTTTCTAAAGCCCTACTGTCGCAATAGCAATATTTAAACAAATATCTAAACTGCATACAGACAAAGTTTGCAAAAAAACACTGAAAAGGTTGACAAGCTGTGTTGTGGTGGGGTGTTTGTAATCGACTTCCCACGCTATTTTTCAATGGGGGTTATTAACAATACGTTGACGTCAAACTCTGGAGAAAAGTAAACGGAATACCAAAAACTAAAATGACTTTTATATCGAACCTCCTTGCAAAAAACATTTGGTTTGGAAAACTCTTCATTCTGTTATCTAACCGAGCTCTTAAGACTTTTTGTCTTCTTTAAATAACTTCATACGTGGTAAAAAATCACATTTCTAAACATAACTATACTTTTTTACAATTATCTAATAAATAATTACAAAAAATTGATTTCTTTACACTACTTTAACGAATGCAATAAGTCCCGCATAAACAAATCTTAAATTGTTTATTTTAATGCTCATAAAGCCTTCATTTTGTCCCTACGCTTATTGTTAAAATAAATCTTTAAAGTTCGAATCTTATATTTGAAATCGATAGTGAAATAACCGCGTTTTAATTACAAATTTTTTTTAATTTAATAGGTTTAGTTTTTGAATTACAAAAAAATATTAATTTTTTTCGCAAATTTTTTTTTTTTGTTTAGAAACATAAAATCGCCTTTTGTTATGAACTGGCTTAATAAACTTATTTATAAAAATTTATAAAAATAAAAATTATAAAATAAACTTATTTATTAAATGGAGATTTGAAGTATTGCATTAATCCAATCAGAAATACAAATAAAATTTGCATACCGTTGTTTTTTGCGGAACCAGAAACCGGCCTGGCCTCGTCAGCGTGGCTCGCCCCACGTCATCACGCCCGGCGTGTCATGAACACTTCTATTCTATTACAATGTACGTGCATGTGCAAGCTTACGGTTGGCGCGCGGGGGGGGGGGTTGGTTTTTTCTTTTGCATTGATTTTTCTTAAGAAGGAGTGTTTCTTCTCCCACTCATCTTTTTTCACCCTGATAGAATTTATCTTTAGTATTTTTGCAACGCAAAAAGATTGCACGCTCATTGTCAACGAGATGTTCATAACACGCAAAACGTTGGCACCACGCTTCGCCCGCGGCGTTGGCACGACGCTTTTATAAATACCAAAAAAAAAAATGATTTTTTAAGCTCCGGGCTTTGGAGTGCAGATGTACGGTTTTTTAAACTTCGAAGTTTTGCAATATTTTTAGGTTAATTTCCTGACAATTAAAAAAATACACGGGTTTTATTTGAAAAATATTTTTGTAAACTAAATTTTAAAAGGTTTATCAAAAAAGTTTAAAAAAACTATCAATTGCTACTAAAAAAATTTAAAATATTTCAATTTCAGCTTTAGGATTATTATTTCCAGGTTTTGTTAATTTAAAAGAAGGCTACTTAGCAATGAACTCAGATTTATCAATATTTACGCGAAATTTCATTCTGAATCTGATAATTTTTTGGCGTGTTAATCACGAAAAAAAACTTTTTAGTCACTCATCAGTAATTGACCACAAGTCCAGGGAATTTAAACTCACTAAAAATTTTACTAAAATTATTTTAAATAATTGTATAAAACAACCCTATTAAAAGTAAAAAATGTATATTTTATTATTTAAAAAATCCATTAAAGGTGCGGTGCGGAGCATAGATGAACATGGTCAAAAAACCAGAGGGGGTGTTTACCCCAGGTAAATGACATTTCAAAATCTAGGAGGGGGTCCTAGGGGGGAGGTCGAACCCCCTAGCTTTCTAGGGGGGTCGACCCAGGGTAGAAGATTTTGAAACCTAGAGGGGGGTCAGGTGGGGTCTAATTTCCGAAGCAAAATACTTTTAAACCATTAAAGGTTTAATAATAGTTTTTTTATAAGATAATACTTCTTTTTATTGAATAAAAAGCGATATTGAGGTATAAAAAGGATGTAAAAACATGAATTTGTGTTAAAAATTCACGTTTTTGGAAGAAAATTTAGTAGTAAAAAAAGTACTTAAAATTTTCTCGAGAGGGGAGGGGGGGGGGGTCAGATTTCAAAATCTAGAGGGGAGTCAAGGGTAAAATTCGAAAATTTGGGGGCAGGAGAGGGCCCCCCCTGAATTTTTTTCTAGGGGGGCCCCGCAATTTCGAGGCTGGGGGGGGGTGGAGGTGGACCCCACCCTAACCCCCCTGTTCATCTATGGTGCGGAGTCGACCTTTTTGTTTTTGATTTTAATAATTTTTGTGAAAACGTTACCCCTGACCACAATAGCCCACAAAATTTTTTTCAACAAAATATCTCCAGTGGTTCCGGAGTTATGATCCCCAAAAAATGGCATTTTTCGATAATTCTGTTCGTGAAAGATTGCTCAATAGGTATAACAACTTAAGTTACAAATTATGCACTCAAAGCAAGCGGCTATTTTTTACTTTAATTTGATACCTTGATCGTTCAAATTGGTTCAGTATTTGTCGAAATGTTGCGTTTCCCGTACAAAAACCCGCGATTTTTTCGTTAGAAACACCAAACGAGGGCATTAATTTTGTGAAGTTTGCCCAACGTTTCTTTCCTTCACTTCGAATAGAGTGTTTTTTTGTACGAGAAACGCAATATCTCGACAAATACTGCACCAATCTGAACGATCAAGGTATCAAAATAGAGTAGAAAGTAGCCGCTTTTCTTGAGTGCATAATTTTGTACAGAATGGTCGAAAAACGCCATTTTTGGGGGTCATTACTCCTGAACCTCCGGAGATATTTTGTTGAAACAATGTTGTGGGCTATTGGGCGCAGGGGTAAGGTTTTCACAAAAAAAAATTGTCAAAATCGAAGACAAAAAGCTTGACTCCGCACCGCACCTTTAAGATAAAAGCAATTGAAATATAAAAATCGAGTAAAAATAAAATTATTACCACACTAAATTCCACTTAAAATTTTGGTTTACATTTTGCGGGAATAGTACATCAACACAAGATAATCGTCATACAATTTTTATTAAGATATATTTTACGCTATGATAAATACTATTACTACAACTTTACAAATACATTTTGCACTAACTAACAGTTTATTTTTTCATTGAAATTTTTTAGTATATTAACAATATTATAGTATAATTGACTGATAGAATTAGTTACACACATCGGTTAGGTTAACATAATTTTTAGTTATTGAAGTCTAATTATCAGAATATAAAAATTCTGTATTTCTGTACGTGAGTTGTTTTTTTTTTAAATAGACTATAGGATTCACATATGCTCCAAAATTAGCTATTACAAAAATAATACTTAAAGTAGATTTTTCAACCTTTTAAAATTTATAGTTGTTTTTGCAAGTACAAATGCAACCTTTTAAAAAATTTAAATATTGGCGATATTGCTGTGAGCCATATGATAATGAAGTTACTGCCACTAGGTTTTGTACATGTAGTTGTGTTTTAAGATAAAAAATATTATCATACGAATCTCATTTTTTACTTAATGAAAACTGCACAAGCCAGATATAATTTTCCTGTAGTTTATTTACGTTCAATCCACATCCAACTGGTCCATATGTCTTTTATCCAAACACACCCTTCGTTAAAATCACCCCTTTTTCCTGCATTTTTAGAGCAATTTTCAAGATTAATTTAAGTTACAACATCTTCATAAATATTGGGATTTTGTGTAATTTTGATCATACGCCAAACGCTTCTGAAAACAAAAATTTTGACTTTGTCTTTTGTACACATTGGACAAAGTATGAACCAGGCTTACATACAACTCTTAGCTAGCATAATCATCTGCACGATCTGCTGGGCTGACTGGAAAATTTGGACTGAAGGAGCTTTAATCCTGGTTCTTACTTTGTCAAAAGTGTCCAAAGGACATTTTGGACAAGCCAAAGTTTTTCGTTAGACAAGCCAAAGTTGTCCTTTGGACCATCCTAAAGTAACCTTTAGACAATTCACAAAGGTGACACTTGGACACCCAAAACAATGTTGAAATATTTCAAATTACGTTTTGAACACGTTAGACTGTCCAAATGACACATTTGGATTGTCCAATGGATAATTTTGTTTAGTCCAAAATTGTTCTTTGGACACACACTTTGGACGAAGTATGAACCAGGCTTTACTGTTCGGTCAACTTTCTTAAGATTAATCATTGAGTGGACAATCACCATGTTTTATGCTGCATATAAAAATAATTAACAAACAAAAAAACAGACACGAGACAAGACAAACCAGTAACCGCTACAATTTTTTGATTTTAAATAAAACATGAATAATTTTAAAAAGAAAAAAAAAGAAATTAAATCTAAATAATAATGTTAATATTGTATAGCAAAAGTAATTAAGTTAAAAATACAAAATTAATTTTTATAAACATACCAAAACTCTAATATAAATTATTAAGTTAAGAAAGTTGATTACTTAAAGTGTGAATAATGTGTACATTTTATATAGATTTAAAGCTACTTAAGTACCCTACTTAATTTAAGTAGTTATGATGCAACCGGGCCTAAGTTATTTAAGACCTCAATAAAAATTGAAAATTAAAAAAAAACACATTATAGGCAAATAAAATCTAGCTGACCGCGAAAATTGCAGTAATGAATCGACTATTTAACAACAAAGCCATTCAAAATTTTTAACGAAATCGGTTTAATAATAAAGATCAAAACCCGTATTTTAATAATTATTTATCAATTTACTTAATATAAAACCCAAATGCAAATTTTTAAAGGGCTAAAGATATTTAATTCTTGTATATTTTGTAAAAAGGTGGAATTAAAAAAAAATTCTGCGTTCTTATTTGTTGTTTTAAAAAAACATCATTACCGCACAATTTTATTTGGTCCCTTCATGTCTGCATTCTAATTTTCAGCGTCAGCCAGATATAATTCAACCATAATATTTACCTTTAAGAATATAAGCACTGGCTCCATTTTTAAACAGAATTTTGAGCAACAAACTGGACACCTGAGTAGCTGAAGGTGGAGCATTGTTTGAGCCGCCGGATATAAAATTTTCCACATTATTATTTGTATTGGTGGAGCCGCCGATCTTGGAACCCTCCGCCGTCTCCGGAATAATGACAACTGTCAGATTGCGGAGATTCTTGGAGAACCATTCTCGAAATTCCTTGTCCGCTATGACCGCGCACGGGGTCAGGGTACCCTTGAGCAGTCGCTTGTGCAGAATGCCGGGCAATTGAACGGATTGGGCGCCGGAAATGTGGCCGCGGCGAAATTCGTCCGGCGCGCGACAGTCCAGGACTATAACCGTCCGCTCCCAAGGGTCCGGCTCCTGGAACTCGATCTTGAGGCGACTGGCCAGCCAAACCTGGTTCACCGTGCAGTTCACCGCCTCTTGGCTCAATTTCCGTCCCATTTTCGTCGAATATTCCGGCATTTCGCGGATCCGCTCTCGTGACTGTCGTTCGGTTCAGTCTCGCGGCCGGTAGTCGTAAACGGAAAGCATCGTTTCGCCGGACCGGAAACGGGCCAAAAATTTTCAAAATTTTCGATTTAGTAGGCAACTGGTGGCGTCGAAAACGTCGACAACTGACTTGCAGGATCGGCGCGCGGGTTTTTTTTCCTTTTCCTTTTCGCTATTCGCCCACTGTGCCGTTGTGTGGAACTGGGAGCGCGCGCCTTGTGTTTTTCTGTCCGATTGCCTTCAGGAGAAGTATTTACGCCGTCTTTCTCTTTTGCACCCTTTCGGCGTGTCTTTTATCTACTTGAGACTTTAAATTTTTTTAGAAGTTTAAACCAAATACAATTTATTTGAAGCAAATAAAAGATAATGCAACGCAGGTGTAATAAATTCACTTCGCAAAACAATTTTTGTCTTTGTGCAAAGTAAACTATCATAAGAGTTTAGTTCTTTACAACGCAAAACTTTTGATGCCGAGCCACACAACCCACGCACCAAATGCATTGTGATACACAACGTACACACAAGAGCCAACCCACCACTTCCCGTGCTTCATTGTTATTCGCGTAGGTTTTCTCTTATTAAATAACCCGTTTTATCGAGTTTTATTCTTTGGTTCACCTCCTGACAGCGCTACATTATCAGTAAAATTCATTTTTAAACTTAATGTATCATACCATTTTTAAAGTAATATGGATGTTTTAACTGCAAACTAACAACATTTTGCATGACCGCCCTTTTTCAGCAGAAACTCTTCTGTAAGACAGGTAACACATTGACTTGGACAAATCGACAGAAGAAACTAACTTTCCATTCATAGTGGAATGAGTTTGAAAAATGAATGGATCGTATGGACGCACCTTTAAATTTTAAACAAACAGCACAATTAAATTAATACTTTTTGTTTTTGGAACTAAAGTTCTTGCAATAACAATAATGACAAAAATATACAGGCAAAATAAAAATTAAGAAAAAAGATATGACTTTATTGCTCAGACATGTTTACGCGCGAACAAGTTAGGGCACTCGGATGTTCTAAGCCCTGTCTCTGAGGGTGGCCCTACTTGTGGCGTGTGATGAACGTTATTATTATGGCTCCACGTAATAATACCAGCGTAAAAATTCCTTCGACATTTGAATTTCTTATAAATAACATTCTGGTAAAAAAATACCATCGGGTAATTTGACAATCTGACTGATTGACCTTCGGGCTTATTTTTCCTGAACCTAAGCAAAACCTAAAAATCAAGCTAAATTGATCAATTGTCAATTAGTCCAAATGTGAAATTATCCGATGGTATTTTTACCAGAATGTCATTTGTCAAAAGTTTTTTTACCGAAGGTATTTTTACGGAGGAATAATTACTGAGAACGATTATTATATTATTGCTATTACGACACGTCCTAATTCGCCGTAATTAAAGCGTTAGGTATTTTTTACTTTATTGTATTCTTAACATAAATGTGGCAAAAAAGCGCCACGTGTGCAAAAAAGTATGCGAGTTAGCCCCGTGTCGACTATAATTAAAAAAACGTTGGTAAATTTTGAAATTCAAAAGCTTAATGTCATTATTATTTGAAAAAACTCATAATTTAAAAGTTTTATTCTTATGTAAAACAAACATTAACTGATTAAAACTTGGATTAACAGGA